>JADLSH010000013.1:92500-312799 GCA_016169945.1 Trachythela sp. YZ-2020 | reverse complement strand
TTCAATATGCGGATGATGCGACTGTGTACAATCATTATTTCACCGAAAGATCTCAGATCAGGCATTCAAACAATGAGCAATGCAACTTCCTTATGTAATTTCGGAACGATGAAGTATGAACTCAAATCTATTATTAAATGGGGAAAAAACAGAAGCAAATGCTAGTTCTAACCTACAAATGTCAAAGTGCATGGTCTTGAGCAGAAGTTATACCCCCCTATTGTCGCTAAGGATCAAAACATAGAAAAAGAGTCACAACATTTAAGCTCTTGGAGACTTAGTTCAATGAACATCTTAAATGAATTGAATCATGTAAGAAGCATGTTGTATCATCATATTTTAATCCCTTTCGACTCTGCGTAAAGTGAAGAATATAGCTCCGCAAAACGCAAGAAATGAAACCACTTAAAAAGCCTAGTATTATCAGAAAGCTAACTTACAACGATATGGTTTTCTCTGCCGCTGCCCTGTTTGCTTGCAAAAATTCGAGTTCAAATGCAGAAGAAGGATGTAGTGAAGTTGGGATGCTTCCCACTTTGGAAGAACTCAATTTAACTTACTGAGGAGCAGTGTTGTAAATACTCGTTACTAAAGTAACAGCGTTACTAATTACTTTTGAGTAATTTTCGGTAATTTATTTACTTTCTGTACGAAAGTGTAATTTGTAACGTAATTAATTACTTTTTAGAGTAACAGTAACATTTTTCAAAAGTAATTTTTGCGCATTACTTCTGTAATACTTCTTTGCTTGATTTTCCAACCTTACAAATTCCACGCATTTAAGAGCGATTTCGTCCATGTGTAATAAAGTTTGTTTCAGTGTTGAAAATCGTTTTATTCCATGAATTTCAGCCCCAATAGACTCTTTTTCGATGAATTACGTCATTTTGGCCTGCAGAGCCTCACTCCCACGAACAGTGGGCCAATCACGTTTCGTCTTGATGCGCACGAAAAACTGAGGATCCCCCCTGAGCCAAATAGGCCCGGATGTGACGTAATTATCAAGAAAGAGATCTGCATTGTTTTTACTTGAAGAGGCCTGCGGTGTTACTGATCAGCGATCATAGAACACAGTAAATGCTTCGCTGACATTACGCTATTATTCGTGTAGCAGTGCGAAAGCAACGCATATAAAAAAAAAAATTATCTTATTAATATCATTATTAACAATTTTCCTCGTTTTCTGATTGGCTAAGAATTCATCAAAATTTTCTCTTAATTCTTTTTACTAACAGGTATTTGGGAGAAAATACACACATGCTTGTATTTTCTCCCCAAATACCTAAATAAGAAATTGAGCAACGTCAATTGAGTAAAATTGAGTAAAAATTGAAATAAAAATTGTTAATAATAATATTAATACGAAATAACACTTGTTCTCGAAGTATTAATGAAAAATTGTTACTTGTGGTTTGGCGCGAGAATATTCGTAATGCTCGTGCTTCACTCGCGGTATTAAAATATTTCAAACTACGCGTCTAATTTTCACTAACTCCACCTCTCGAACCGTGCTTTATTTCTGCTCTCTAAATCAAAAAGTAATCTGAAAGTAATTAGTAATTAATTACTTTTTTAACAAATAATTAGTAATTTGTAATTGGTTACTTTTGAAGAAAGTAATTAGTAATTTGCTTAATAATTACTTTTTCGGTGGAAATACTTTCACTACTTGTTTTTAGTAATTTTTACAACACTGCTTTGAGGAGCGCCGCATAAGTCAATTTACATAATCCCTCGTTAAATATCTGGCATTAGAAATCACATGAACCAATCAAAGTGTTTACGCTCAGTTTCCACCTTTGTTACTACTCTATGATTAGAACACATTTCAGATTGTGTCACTTATAGTTTGTTTAATCAATCTGCCTGCAGACATTTCGATCATGTTCATGACGAATTATTGTTTTAATCTGTCCAGAGTTAGAAAACCCAATTTTTAATGGATAACGCAAAGCAAAGACTGACTTTGGCAGCTTTCACTTTTGGCTAACATTATTTTAGTATTATAAATGGAATTAAAATATACATAGATGTAACTTAGATTAATTTAGATAGATAATTATAGTTAGTATCGCTAGCATGTAGAGCTACCTTGTATGAGATACTTTTATTGAGTTAAACCGTTATTATTATTATCAATATAAAATAGTTTACAGCTAGTACAGAGTTTATTGTTACGCCTTTTTGCACGAAACTTGTTCATTTCTTGAAAGAGGCATCTGTTAGTTTGGCAATCTCCACTCTTTCTTTGAATTTTATCCACACGATTTTGTTGACGGTTCAGGTAGCATGGTGCTTCCATTCAGGCTATATGGGGTGCCATATCCGCCAATATTATATAATCAGTTATGAAATTAGCCATTTTTTTCTTATGCATAGACAGTCTTCGTTATAACTTTGCAGACATTTTTGCTTATTATTCAACCTTGTTGGCAAAATTAGTGTAGCATTTTTTATTATTCAGCTCTTGCAGCAACATTAGCCAGTTATTTTTCTATTATTATATACAAGAAAGCTCTGGATATAGGAGTATTCTGCAATCTGATTGGTTTCTCTACTAGCAGGATATTGGCTCATATCCTGCTGAGTCAGAGAAAAGTAGAAATATGGCTGGCAGATTTATAGACAATTAAAATGAAGAGAGGAAATTCAAGTTTTTACTTGAAAAAAGTAAATACCAGATCCAGAGGCTTTGTGTATATAATAAAACAGTTATTCTAATCACTCTCGTCATTATCATGACATGACGGCCTTCGACTCGGCGCTATCGCGCCTCAAACCATTCCTATCAGCTCATTTCGTTAGAAATAACTATTTAATTGTTCAGCACTTGCTTGCAACGATTAGCCAGCTATTTCCTATATTATTTACTAAGCGCATATAACATTAGCCAGCTATATATTTTTATTATTCTATGGCCCAAACATTGTAGCTAAGCTCTACCTATTGTTCAGCGCTTACTGTAACATTAGCCAGCTATTTTTATTATTCAGCATTTGCTGTAACATTAGCCAGCTACTTCTATATTATTCAGCGCTTGCTACCAACGTATTAGCCAGCTATTTTGCTATTCAGCACTTGCTGCAACATTAGCCAGCTATTTTTACTATTCAGCACTTGCTGCAACATTAGCTACAGCTATTTTTACTATTCAGCACTTGCTGCAACATTAGCAGCTAGTTTTACTATTCACACACTTGCCTGCAACATTAGCCAGCTATTTTTTACATTATTCCACTCGCACCTGCAACATTACTCCAGCTATTTTTACTATTCAGCACTTGCTGCAACATTAGCCAGCTATTTTTATTATTCAGCATTTGCTGTAACATTAGCCAGCGCTACTTCTATATTATTCTTAGCGCTTGCTGCAACATTAGCCAGCTATTTTTATATTATTGTCCCAGCACTTGGAAAATTAGCTACTGAAAATAACCTTTTAAACAGATAATCATTGCAGGAAAATTGTATCAGAAATGTCTCAACTAAAATATACTTATTACATCGAACCAAAAAATAGACGTATTACGTAATTTAAGGAGTTTGGCTCGGAAAAAGCGTGTAATCAATAAAAATAGACGTATTATAAGTTACTTTGTGAAGGAAGCATTGCTAACGAATAAAAATAAACATATAAGAAAATCATAAGTGCAGGTAGACCCAGATAGACCATATATTTCGAGGGTGCCACTTAGGATCCGGCTACCTGGAGAGAGAAGAAATAAGACAAGAACTTTGACGTTTCAGCGAGAAGCCCTTTGTCTCGAAGTTATAGTATAGTTAACTTCTTTGATGGTAATGAATAAAAAGGAATCATTTTATTGATTATAATTAAACCACAGTGTTGTGGAACTAAATTCATAACTAGGGAGGCTCTCTAGACGAGCATATTACAAGGGCGAAAAGCATTGGGGAATGAATGACGTCATAAGTATCCCCACAATGCATAGCATCTTTGGGCGTTTTTCTATTAACACGATTAGACCGATCAAATTGTTAAATCAGACACAAAACGTTTGGGCTTACGACCGGTCTGACCCGGAAAATTTGGATCAAATCAATGAGGTCCATTTAGTAGATTTTCAAAAATCTGGACCAGATCTACTCCATCAATACAGAAGACAGAAATCTGGTCACGAGCCGGTACCGGCCATTAAATGGAAAGCATCCTTTATACCATATTCATGCCACGAAATAGTTCGTAAGTGATACTTGGAGGGAATGAAAACTGCGGAAAAAATTAAATCATTTCAAGCATTCTTGCGAAAAAGAAGAGAAACTCAGCCCCAAGTGTGAGGAAAGGTCCACTCCAAAGCTACACCACTGATTAACCATTTCTGAAAGTGTTATTGATCGATTACAAAAAAGACTGCGGAATGGCGGGAAATACCTGAAAAGTGTGGGCACCGCCATTAAAGGGGATCAACTTTTAGTGACGTACACCACGATCTTTTCTTCACTTAGGGGTTAGGGTACCAATGGTAGAGTTCAAATGTAATGAAGAAGCATTGTATTAGAGTTAGGACAAGAGCATGCTTGCACGAATCTGAAAGGCAGCTGCGTTCTACAGAGGCACTTTTAACCTCATTTAAGGTCATAAGTAAATGGACGGCAGGGATTTTTGTATATCACCCGAAAAGAGCACTTTCAATCGAGAAGAAAGTATATATCTCATTCCACAAAAGAACACTTTTCCATTTTAAGAATTAGGGAGCACATGCCTCCAGGTGAATCGCAGTCCCAGCGTCAGGACGAATCTATTTATAGAACAATATTTATATTGTTTTTATTGAAACCTGTTGGGCGGTATTCAGATTTACGTAGTAGTCTCGAAGTTTCGGAAAACAGAAAGCTCAGTCAATTAAATATTTACAATGCTGTATCACAGGTGCTGCTCGAATAAATTATTATGCAGGAGACAATCTGGGGTCGGCGCGCAGATACTCCCCTGGAACATGGTGCATTTTCGAGCTCTCAAAGATACATTTCCATGATTCCTGAGAGAGGAATTTTTATCTTAGTTGTGAGTTTTACACCTCAGATATTCAAGATTTGGTAACACTTTAACATTTTACAACCTCATCCTCAAGTTTTAGAAATAACATCGTGTACAATTACACACATCAATTTATTTGGTTTTATTCCTATTGGATATATACACAATATCAAATGTAACGACAAACTATTACAGATAATTTGATTGTAGTTGGCCTTGCATGAAAACCTACATAGTATGAATAGAAAATCCTAGAAAGTAAAATGAGTGAAATTCCCCCCAGCCCCCGCTAGGTAATGAACGAAAAATTCACTTCAGCCTTTGAGCTACAGAGGAGTTTGTTGTGCTAAAATGCTCTAATAATATACTAGCAGGGCCTCATGCGAGAAGCAACAATAACAGGGAAGAAATGATGATATAAGAAATTGTGGCGGTAGCAACCACGTTCGCATTGTAATATTTCTGCGTTTAAAAATTAATATACTCTTTCCTAATCAGCAATCACACAGATCATAAGCAGTCAATAACAGATATAATCCATTTTACCAATGGCACTAAAAACCATTAACTGGTAAGTACCCGATCCTGAAGAGTACTAATCATCTGGTGTTTGTTCAATTTTGCCCACTGCAACACTTGCAAAAGCTTTTATGTCGAGTTAATCCATTAGCTTACAATGCAACCAGATGCACCTATACTTTAGTATTTTTACTCCGTCTAATGCCAGACAATTTTTACTGGTCAGTGGTGTTAGTACTGCCAGTTAAAACTAATTAGCTATAGCTCGCCAAAGTAAATGTTATCTAACCAACATGAAGGTGTTGAGAAGTTTCTAAAATCTGCATCAACCAAAGGGTGGCATTAAGTTGGAAACTTATATTGGAACTTTTTTTCCAACACACTCAAGTTGTCTAAGTATTTACAGAGACAAAGCTTTAAGCTGCTGTTTCACAGTATTTAAACAAAAGAAGAAAGGAAACAAACTAACACATTTTATTGTATACCCCAAAGCTTGCATATGTCCTTGTTAATATTACATATTATTGTATCAACATTAGTATTATTCATAAACCAGATATTTTTATACATATCTGTCATCTAGGACAGTTAAAAGCTTGAAAATGTTTATGATCCACGACAATCCCTTTATAAATTTTGATCTAATAATCAAATAAGTAATAGATAAAACATGAGCAGTCGATCTTTTTATCTGCTTGAACGTCTTATCATACTTATCAAACGCATGGTAGTCACCTTATAAATGTTCATGTTTATCAACTATTTTAAAGATATAAGCTGAGAAAATCGAAAACTTATGTAAATCAAGAGGACAAAATCGATTTACAGACATTGATTAAACATTCGTTTCTTTTGACCCCATTTACTTCATGAACTATTAATGAGTTTGATAAGATTATTTAAAATCATATTATATTAGAGTCCATTGTCTGTAACCTTATCAATTGTTTGGCGTTGATTTTAATTACATAATCTGTTATCACCATAATCAGTGTCTTCAATACTTTCACAGAGAGACAGACAGTGCTGCAGATATTTTGTTATCGATAGCCCTAATACCTTCAGGTGAAAATGCAGTCGTCAGAGCAAGCGCCTTCACCTCTGAGTCTTGAGTTCGATTCTCGTTGAGGACACTCATCACACTCATGTGAAAAGAGTAAGTCAACGCCTGTCGAAAGTCGTAGGTTTTCTCCGGGCACTCTTGCTCTCCCACAGGGAAAGTGCTGACTGGGTGGGTTACAGATAGACAGATTTAGGAAAGTAATATCACACAATTGTAAAAATAAATAATGTAGGTTAAGTTACATAATATAGGTAAGCCAGATACTTCATGTAATCGGTCACTTTCAATTTAGCCCAATGGGGAGTGAGCTGAATAATGTATGTATGTATGTATACCATAATCTTGCTAAGATATTTGCAAATACAGTAAGAGAAATAAATAACAGAGAATTAATTTCAAACTGTTTTAAGCTGTATCTAACCTGGCATTGTGCAATCCATTAAAATCGATATTTTGGCAAAGCCAATCGATGAATCAAAATCAATCAATAGCAATTAACTCAATCAATATTGATTAGTATTCGCCAATCAATGACCAATTGATAGTCAGCAAAATTCAGTCTGTCAATCAATAATCATTGATTGCTATGCAATCAGTATTTGTCGATTGCTATCGATTTTTATCATATTTTTAAAAAATCAGTGACGCCTGGAAACAATAAATCTGCTTGTGGCTGATGGGAGCAAATTTGGTAATGTCAATCTCGCCACACAGTGTGCACTATTAAAATGATCTATCGAAACATTAATTGAATCATCAAATTAACAAACAACTAGAGAACTTAAGAATATATAGAAGAACTAAAAACAAAGATGCAGCCTGGCTTTACGAGAGTGTTATGGCACAAAAGTCTTAAAAACTCTAGTGGGCTTTTATCTTCATTCTGGGTCAAGCCAGAACTGACGATCAAGATAACTCCCTTTGGGCCTGTTGATCACTATATTTCAACACAAGATCACAAATCTATACCAACCGAAAGCTGTATGTTCATCAATTCATTGATAATCACATCAATCCCACACGATTGGTCTATTGACTGTTATCAATAATCCAATACCGATCAAGAAAACCACAAAAAGCTTGAACCATCAACTGTTTATTGATTTTGAAAGTCAATTGATTCATTATATTGTCTTATATTATAAATTGATATCAATTTGTTGATCATCGATTCAATGATTGCAGTGCTCATATCATACTGCTTAGTTACCAACTCACATTTCACAAGCCAAATATTTATCATAAAAATATGGCAAACAGTCATGGTTCCAGGTTGAAGTACTGTTATATTACTGGGCAAAAAAGATAAGATAAAAAGTGAATCCAAACTAATATCGAATTGTATTTACATGTAAGACAATCAGAGCGAAAATTGATTAGACTTTTAACCATCCTTTCGAATGGAAATAACGGAATTTATACACAAATAACTTTTCTACTATACTTACTACGAGTTGTGCTTATCGGTTGCGTTAGAAAGTTCCAGTGTTGAATTTAGTACATTGAACTTATCTAAAATGGTAGCTGTTACTGTAGTTCCTGAGCACATGTTATTAAGATATTTGTATTTATGATCTGCAAGCAACAAATACATTGAACTAAGCAACTTACCGAACTGTTGAATTGTTAAGTCAGTTGGGTATTAAATGTCACAGTTTTCAATACTTAAATATTGTTTATTTCAGCAGTAAACAGCTTTTCTATGTTTAAT
The DNA here is from genome assembly GCA_016169945.1 of Trachythela sp. YZ-2020. Lineage (NCBI taxonomy): Eukaryota > Metazoa > Cnidaria > Anthozoa > Malacalcyonacea > Clavulariidae > Trachythela > Trachythela sp. YZ-2020. Next base: position 304,510 of record JADLSH010000013.1, on the reverse strand, counting down.
TTCTCGTTTTTGTTATATTTATTTACATAATAAATTTATATAATATTGGTGCGCGTTGCGATACTCGCGGGCCTGGAGCGAGTGTGTTGACCTTTTGTTGGCCAACAAAACCCAACGCTAATACTCTAATTCCTAATTCCTGACTCTATATGTATCTTTTCTGACCAAAATAGATTGAATTGGATCTCATTGATCTCGTTTTCGGATCATAATACGACGAATTAATTTGGATCCAAGTTGTACAAATACAATTGGAAACAAAAATATTACAATAACTTAATATGATTCCATACAACTTATTTAATACAGGCAACCGATCCTACACATGGAAAAATCTCACACATACTGTCAACAAGATGTGTTCGCAACAGACCTGTAGCAAGCTTGTCAACAAGTTGTAATAATGTTGTCATTTTATCAAGTTGCTAGGTTGTCACCACAACTTGTTAAAAAGTTGTAACAAGTCTGTTGAGTCAAATCCTGTAGCAAGTTGTCAACAAGCCGTCGACAACTTGTCAACAAGCTGGGAACAAGCAGTGCGAACACATACTGATATAACAAGTTGATGAGACAGTTCATATACCTTCGAGGCTTCGCCGTATCCTCTCGGATACGTAAATTTCGGACAGTTGTTCTTCTACATAACAAATGTTCATAGAATTAGAGAGATGTTCTGTTCAGCTTGTAGAAGAGTCTAGTTTTCTGTAAGAAATAATGTCCCTCTTAACTTAATATGCTACATTGGGACACTAGCTCTGGATTACCTCTTGCTGTCAAACTTCTGTCGAGGTGGATTGACACCATCAGCATATTTGTCTTCATCTTCATAAATCGTCGTCACTTAACTTTTCCTAAAAACGACAAATGATTCTGTTGTTTGAATTTGAATTTGAATATATAATGTTTATTATAGGAAAGTGATCGTATCGATTATTGACTGTATTGAATATCGATTGCAACCCATGCGTTGACCTCAATGGCATTGAAAAGGTCCAAATATTGAGGGAGGTGCGTTGTTGCAGCATTGTTACACAGTTATTCAAGGTTGGAGGGCACCACACCGCAGTATCTTTCACTACCCATGTTGACCCCAAGACTGTCGAGAACAAAACGGGTAAATGGCCACCCATGCTTGTTCACTGTCAAGTTTAAAATCATTGTTACCTTCAATTTTCTTTCCATCCATCAAGTCTTGATGTAGTTTATCAGACTTTAGTTGTTGCTTTGCCTAACAAAACAAAAATACTGTGACTTTAGTCAAGCTAGAAAAAGCAATTTGATAAAACGCCCATTTTCTCGGCTTAGAAAACGTTGAATTCCAAAATTACTTCGCCAATAGCCTATCAAATGTTCGCTTTTGAAGCAATTCAATGCACATTACAAGATCTTTAACGCTCGACAATCGCCGCGCATTTTAAATCTGATAAAGAATTATAGACAAATGATTTTGTGCAGAAAGAATTATAGACAAATGATTATACATATTAAAAGTTAAGCAGTTCAGGATTGGTCCACTCCTTGTTTCTACAGCAGAAAACATAATATGTCGTTCTAATTACGATGGACATTATCTTTTTCATGCAATATTGTTGGTGTTTTTTATCAAAGCCTACATTGTCAAACATTTTTATAAAGGAAAGCATTCTTTATCGAAAACACCGAGAGAGCTGATTGACAAGTTTACAAATTCAACGGATGGCAATCAATTTGTTCTTCAATTAAATATTTGTATTTGGCTTTCTTGCGTTCAACGTTGTTGTGTAAGTTAGTTTCAAATCCAACAGTAAGTTCGAGGATATAGAGAGATTCATTAGGAGTAATTAGTAGTAAATCTGGCAGATATATATCACCAGTTATTATTGAAGGGCTTCTAAATCCAGGTAGGTCAGCATATAGTTTATACGTATTTACAGTTTGAAATGTTTTTGCGAGAAAGTTCAATACAGAATCATGTCTCGATGTAAAATAATAATAATAATAATCTAAACTAGGTCTGAAAACCTAAACGATAGGTATTCCGTCTACTAACACTTTAAACTAAATAAACTAAACTAAACTAAACTAAACTAAACTAAGCTAAACTAAACTAAACTAAATACTGTACCTATCTCTTTTGCCATCCGGCTTGATGTGATCAGTGAAACTTCGTCCCAACACGCCGAGGTCGCCAGAGAATGATGAATTCACTATATGAAATATACAAAACTGAAGAAACTTTATTGTATTTACACTGGATAGCTTTAACAGTTCTTTCTAATTTGTTCTCCTAGAGAAAATATGGAAAGCAGGAGCCTAGGAGCATCTCCACCATGTTGGACGATCCTTGGAGCAACGTTGTATCCTGGAGTATATAACAAGCTATGGTATGACTTTAGATCAAACTAGATGAAGACACTAGACTGGAGTGTCAAAACGTTGGGTCGTGAAATGTAATTTGTTCAAGGGATTACATTCAGTAGCGAGCAAAATATATGCTGAATAATGACGGCATCACAAACCTCTAAACAGCCCTTCTTTTTGATCATCGCTCCACAATTACCAGACGCTCCTTTACGATATTTTATTGCAGAAGTCTAATAATATAAAGAATCATCATAAAACCTTTCTCGCCAATAATTTCACGTGAAATCGATCCTCTCGTCTTTCCTGTAAATTTTGTGTTTCGAGGTAGGACGTTTAATCTTGTCTAACACAACAGGAACCATGAGCACAATATACCTATACCTCTTTTGTCCCTCGTTTCATATGCAGCGTCTATTTGTGCAAATCGTTGCTGCTTCTCCTCTTGGGGTCTTTGTCTCTTTGATGCTTGAGAGTTGGTACACAAGAAAACGACGATTAACTTTTTGCCACGTTACATGAGGCAGTTTTGCTGCAACTTGCAACGCAATTTCTACACTGAGCCATGTTATGCGAAATGTACGCACAGAAAAACAGTGAACATGGCCGCGTTTCACTCCACCGATATTATCATTCTCATTCATTTCTTTGTTGCCTTCTGAGCATGTTTAGCAAGAAAATATCGGCAAAGTGAAACGAGATTCATGTTCACAATTTTTCGGCGAATATACATTTTTGGATGTTTCACAAACCAAAACAAATCCTATACATTGCCACAAAAAGCATGCGAAGAACTTTTAAAATAGAATGAATTAAGAAAAACAAACTGGTAATAATGAAATGATTTTAAGAAAATTCTTAAATGATGTTTCACGCACGCCGCAAATTAATTGGAAAAAAACGCGCGCGCCTAGTTAATCATCCAATTACTTGTCATCACAGTTGCTTCTCAAACGTGATTGGCCAAACGCGCGTTCATTAGCTATTGTTTCTCGCTAGTTGCTTCATTTCGAGAGTTCATTTCGAGTTCACAGCGAAATTCTGAGAGTTGCGAGATTGCTTTTGTATACAATTATATATATAGTCTGAGAGTTACATTGTTTTCTATTATATATATTTGGATATATATCTTCTATTCTGTCAGTATGTTCTGGTTCCGACGAGAAGAAGAAAAAGAAGAAGAAATTGAAGTATGGAAAGACACAGTCGACATCACACCTTGAGGAAATACTTTTGCAAGGACCAGCCTACATTAATGGGAATGCCAGCAGCAAGTGATGTAAGTGATATATTGTTCTATATGTTTGTGTTGTGCGTTCGTATTTTTGCGCCTTGGTCAAACGAGGATAAGAGTTGCAAACGAGGATGAAGGAGTTGATGAGAGTTAGCAAGCGGAGTTTGCATGAGTGTTTCATCAACTCTGATGCCCCGGTCAAACGAGAACAAGAGTTGCATGAGAGTTGACTGTATCACAGAGTAGACACTATACAGAGGTCTCACTTCAGGCAAAATGCGTAACCGGACGCTATTCTGTCTGATGATGACTTTAAAATAGAGTGGAAAATTCACAGTCTCTCAAACTCGTCTTGTTTTATTCCTATTTTGAATTTCCAAATGACATTATTCTCGATTTTTGTTTTTTTCTTTATTTTCTTAAATTATCGGCCGGCCGCCACGTTCCTAGCCAGTGCGGTAACGAGAGGCCTTCACCCCCCCGAACAAGATGGCGGCCGATATTTTCGGAAAATAACCGGCATAAGAAACCCTTGTTACTTTCTTTATAACGGTTTACCTTGACTGAAGTTGTGATTAACAACATTAAATAGTTAAATCGAATTTTTGCGGTATTTTTACGTCTAAAAATGCCCTCCATTTTGAATGTTTTCGGGGGGGTGAGAGCCTCTCCTTTGCGCACTGGCTAAGCATCGGTTACGCTCAAAACATTAGGATTTGATACACAGTGAAACCTCTTTATAGTGTCTACTCTGTGACTGTACTGTATATTACCACGCGTACCTGTCAAACGAGCAAAAACATTAAGTCAAAATTTAAACCAGCTCAAAGTTAATGAGAGTTGGTGGACAAACGCGAACAGGAGTTGCGACTTTCTTTGTCCTTCATCAACTCTCATCCTCATGAGGCTTTATATTTAGACGCCAATACTGTAGAAGTTTTACTAAAACGCGCCACTTGAAAAATAGGGATATTTAAATAGGGCCAGTTTAATCTATTCTCCAATATGGATATTATTTAAAACGTAATTAGTTTAAGCACGGTACAATATGTATAAATAAAATCAAAAATCTTATCAAAGCATTTCTGTTCTTGTGTGTATGGGGGTATTATTACAGGGGAGGGGGCTTATTAGGGAGGAAGGCTTAAAATATATTCACCTAAATGGGGAGCTGGGTAGAAAGGGGTACATAGCATGGTACTATTTGGTAGGGGAGGTTATTATAGAAGTGGGATTAAATATTTCTTCACCTAAAAGGGGACTAGTTAGAAAGGTGAGATGTATTTAATAGGGGGAGGGGGGTATTCTATAGGTGGGATTAAATATTTATTCACCTAACAGGGGACTAGCGGGAAAGGTGAGATGTATTTGATAGGGGAGGGAGTGGAATTAAATATTTCTTCATCTAAAAGGGGGATTATATACAGAGCGGGGACTTAGTTCATAGCGAGAGGAGGCGTACTAGGATGAATGCTTAAAGACTTCTTCATCTAAAAGGAGGGCTAGTTAGAAAGGAGGACGTATTTGATAGGAGGTTATGAGAGAAGAGGGCTTCAAAATAATTATTGATATTGTAGCCGCATTGTTTAATACACTACAAGGGTAATACAAATAAATTAATTGAATTAATGGATGTTTATACCAGTTAAAACAACTCATTAAGGAACCTACACGCGCAACAGCTAACACAAGAACATTGATAGATGTTATTATAACTCAATTGGGAAATATACGAACGTTACTGCTTCTGGAGTCATATAGCGACCATAGTCTAGTGTATACTTGCCGCAAAATTACTACGCTAAAAGGAAAACCAAAAATTGTTGAAACTAGGCAATTTAAAAATTTTAACAGTCGAGCATTTGAAAGTGATTTGAAACAAGCCTTTGAAACAAGCCTTTGGTAATAATGTTTATCATCGTGATGACCCAAATGAGACTTGGAATGTATGGAAAACTATATTTCTCTCTTTAGCTAATAAGCATGCACCTCTAAGACAAAGGAAAGTTAGAAGCACTTACAACCCCTGGATAACTACGGAAATTAAAGCGGTCACCCATAACTCAATCTATTATTTTAATGAGTATAAACATTGTAGGAACAACCTAAATAAAACAATCAAAGAAACAAAAAGCAATTATTATAAAAGTAAACTAAATGCATGCAAGGACCACAAAGAGAATTGGAAATTGATAACGAACTGCTGAACAATGCATAAAAACTACTATAATTAATGAATTGATTGTTGATGAAGGGAAAATTGTAGGAGATGAAGGGAAAATTGTAGGAGATGATAATATTGCTAATGAATTAAATAGTTTCTTTTCACGCATAGGTACATGTTTGGCCGAGAATATAGACCCAAGTGATGTCGATCCACTGTCCTTTGTAACACATACACCACACAACTTTGTATTTCAAACTATATCCCATGATAAAGTTACGGAGGAAATTAGGAAAATGAAAACTGCTAAATCATCGGGCTATGACAAAATTTCTGGAAAAATATTGCAGGCCGCTGGTAGTGCAATTGTTGAGGCACTAACATATATATTTAACCAATCTCTTAAGACAGGTATTTTTCCAGATGACTGGAAAATTGCCAAGTAACACCTATATCCATAAATCAGAAGAGAAAACTCCATGCAGTAATTATAGGCCGATTTCTGTCATTTCTGTAGTTCCCCAAAGTATTTGAGAAAGTTGTGCATGTACAATTGATGAACTACATGGAACACCACCAAATAATATCTAAATTTAGTCTGGTTTTCGAGCAAATCATTCAACTGAAACATCATTACTTCATGTAACTAACAGCTGGTTAGCAAACATGGATGCTGGCTTGATTAATTGTGTCTTATTCTGGACCTCAAAAAGCTTTTGATACAATAAACCATAAAATTCTATTATCCAAATTAGAATGTTATGGGATTCGTGGATTAGCACTGTCATGGTTTCAGTCGTATCTTAGTAACAGGAAACAAGTATGCAAAGTAAGTAACTCGCTATCAACCTTCCAAAACATTTCATGCGACATCCCACAAGGATCTAACCTTAAGGCCACTCCTATTTACAATTTATATAAATGATTTACCAAATAGTTTAGAAATAACTGAACCCGCCATGTTTGCTGATGATACAAGTTTGACTACAACTGGAGAGTCTTCTTCCGAAATTGAATATAAATTGGGACTGGAAATCCAAAACGTTAAGACTTGGTTAGATGCAAACAAATTAACGTTGAATGAAGAAAAAACCGAGTATATGCTAATCGGCTCAGAAAAGCGCCTAAAACAGATAGAAAATGATCCTATTATTAAAATTAGAGATCATATAATCAAACGAGTTTACAAGAAAAAGGTCCTAGGCTTAGAAATAGACGACAAATTACAATGGACAAAACTGTAGAAAAACAATCCAAAAAGATTTCTTGTTCTATAGCTATGTTACGAAAGATAAAGCCTTACGTACCTCAAACAACCCTACAGATGATGTACAAGTCACTTGTACTCCCTTATTTCAACTACTGCTCAACTATATGGCATGATGGTAATAAAACGCATGCACGCCGAAAAAAATGTCAGTTTAAACTACAAAAGCGTGCAGCACGGGTCATTACTAGTTCAGGCTTAGACGAACGATCTTCTAAAATCTTTCAAATGCTCAAATGGACAAGAATGCAATCAATACTTAAAAAGCGAGAATTGGTGATGACTTTCAAAGCATTTAAGGGTATGGCTCCAGAATATTTAACACAGATGTTTAATATCTCTGTCAACCAAACTTACCACTACGAAATAACCATCAAAAGCTTTACCTACCAAAACCTAAGACAAATTTGTGATTTGAATCCAACGCGCGCGTGATTTAAATCCAGCGCCCGCCAAATATGAATCCAACGCGCGCGTGATTTGGATCCACTGCGCGCGTGATTTGGATCTGCGCGCCCAGTCACAGTGCGTTACTGGCTACAACATAAATTATTATTAAAGCATGCGTTTGTAATGCGTGCAAACACAACATAGGTATTATTATTATTATTATTAAACTTTATTTAAACACAGTACTATTTCACAAAAATACATACAAAAAAAAGTGATGTTCCAACAGGTCGTGTAACTAAGTGCTTTTTTCAGGGAGTTTGTTTTAGGCTTTGGTTGTAGGAAATCGTGTTTGGCTTGTCTCGTTTGGTATTCATGGGTCTTGGATTCATGTTGATTTCTTCTTGTTTCAAGGTTAGGCAGACCAAGTTGCTTTAGTAGGTTTACAGATCGAACTTCGTATCCACTCTTTGTAATAATACGAACAGCTCTATTTTGTAATCGCTGTAGTCGATCACAAAGTGTGGTACCGAAGCCTCCCCAAACCTGGGAACAATAATCGAAGTATGGTTGTACTAAAGTTTGATACACGGTAGTCAATATTTTTATGTCAAAGAACTCCCGTAATCTCCTAATGGCATTCAAGCCCTTATTTACTTTTTTCGTAATTAATTTTACCTGCTCATCCCAGTCTCATCTATCATTAATCCAAGCGATTTTGTACCTTTAACTATTTTATGATCATTGTCCAAAGTGATTGGTGGATCATGTTGAGTTTGGTGAAGTCTTTTATGAGAACCTATAACCATGTATTCTGTTTTATTTGCATTTAGACTTAATTTATTTGCTTTCATCCAATCAGAAACGTTTGCCAAGTCTTTATTCAATATGTTAGCAATCGCATCAATATTACTGCTAGATGTATCAATTTGTGTATCATCAGCGAACATGTTACATCTAGTATATTTTAAACAATTGGGAAGGTATATTAGAAACAGTGGTGGTCCAAGTATGGATCCTTGAGGTATACCGCTGACCATTTCTAGTGGATGGGAAAGGTGGTCATTTACCTGGCAATATTGTTTTCTGTTTGATAGGTGAGATCTGAATCAATTGAGAGCAGATCCTTTCACCCCATAAAGGTTTAATTTTTTAGTAGTATTTCGTGATCTACTGTATCGAAAGCCTTCTTAAGGTCAAGGAAAACCCCAATTTAGTTGGCCGATTTGCATCTGTGTATTGTTCAAGATTTAAAGTGCTGAGCAATCTCATGTCGTCTAGAGATGCTCCTTCGTTCAAATTTTAAAAGTACAAGTGAAAGCCTAACCTCAAAAACATTGCAAATAAAGATTCGAAGGGAAAAGTAAAGTTTAAAAATCTGAATTTATTATCAATATATTTGTTATCAATATTTGTGGTATCGCTGGTTTCATTTTTTGTCCGGTATAGAAACGTGTATCTCCTCAATAACCCAAAAAATTTACTTCTACGCTCATAGGGAATTTCTAGGGGAATTTCAATATGGAACAGCATATGTACAGTAGTGCATTGTTAAGAACGTCATGATCTTAGTATATCAGACAAACATTTTCATACATTCTTGATTCTGCTACAAGATTTGGCAACAATCATGAACAAAATCAATAAGGATGTAGCGAAATTAGTAAGTCATTTATCTCAATTTTGCATTGTATAGAATGCATGATCTCACTAAGCACTTTTAGAACGCTTCTACTGGCGCAACTGTATAAAACACATATTTTTGGATAGCTTGCTGAGGATATTGCGGTGGCAATGATCGGTATATGGTATGGAAGTGTAGGTGTGAATAAACTCAGCAGCGAGGCCCCGTTTCATAAATTAGAAATGGGTTACTATTAAAAGTGCATATGTCACAATTACCATTTTTTTCAAAAATCAGCCGTGACGAGACAATTCGAATGATATATAGGCTGAGTACGAATAGCCGCGATGACGTCAAGTCGGGAAGTCATGTTTTGTTTACATTATAAAACAATATAAAATATAGTCATGTTGGAAGCGAAAAACTGCCGAAATATTCAATTTTCTGGCATATTCGTTTGGAATTCGCTTCAGGATTTTACGCAATAGAAAGGTGAACATTGCCGTTCCCAGAATTTGGTAAAATATTTTCTATAATGGAGAGAACTCAAACGGTGTGAGTCTAAAATGTCGGCTGCAAATGAAGTCATGGACCCGTGCTGGAATTCGGCAAATTTACTCAAGTAATTTACATGAAGAAAATTAAAAGGATAAAGGTGCTTAAACGAGTAAATACGACAACTCGAAGTTCGATACGAATGTCGACTTAGGTCTGTATGCACAGGATATCTGATATGATTCTATCCGATGATGACTTTGAAATAAAGTTGAAAATTTACAGTTTGATAAACTCGTCTTGTACTATTCATATTTTGAATTTCAAGATGACATTATTCTTCGGAATTTTTTAATTTTATTTATATAAAATTGTCGGCTGGCGGTAGTTTGTAACTTTATGGCGTTTATTATCGGGATTCTTAGGAGTAATTTGCTTAGCCCAGAATTTCGACGAATTGAGTTATGGATTTCACAGCCCATCCCATGTTCAGGCGTAGGTTCCGGCGATTCTTGGCCATTGGAAATAATAATTTTAATTATATTTAACTTGAAAGCTAAAAATTTAATTGTCTGGTTAAGGTAAAGAGTCCCATTGTAAGATATTAACTTTGGTTCGTCATGGTTCCATGAAATTAATAACTTTATAGTCTTTATACTATTGACGTTCAATTTTTTTAGTTTTAATCTTTTCCACAAGCCATTTCAATTTCCTTTCTGTAACATTTGCTCGTGTCGCAACAAACTGTCCATTCCTGCAAACGTGATGAGGTTTGTCGATAGAACCTTCGCCATAAAATTTAATCAAGAGTGAACCAGAGTTACTGGGACAGCGTGTTATTATGCCTGCAAATGAACAATATTTGATCGGGGTTATCTCCCGTCCGTCAAACTGTATGTCTGGATATGGAATGTAGACTGGGCCCTTTTTGTATAGATAGACATCAAGAAAATTGTACTGGCCTAGTATTATACGAGCGGCCGGGGATACAATTGAACATGGGTCCATCTTTGTGTCCACCAAAACTCCTTTACAATTCATTCTTTTTCCGTTGGCAACACTCCAAGGAATGATTAAGTGAGGTTGTTTATCTCTTACTTTGATTGGACGTTTGGATTCCAGTTTTATTAAACGTGGGAAATCCTTTTCATGAAGACATATATCTATATCGTGGTCGTAAGGTATAAAATCCCCAGTACGTTGGTAACCTAGCAATGAGCCGTAACATAAGAAATATTCTAAGTTCCTATGCATCACTAATTTAATCCAATATCTTAAGAGTTTCTGCAGACGTCGATGAAATGGGTTACCGCCACATCCAGGGCCATAGATGGTTTCCGCTGTGGGTTTATTGCCTCGATTAGAAACTGGCTTCAATGCTGCTTCCAAAAACGATATCTTCTCCAGATCCTTTGTTGTAATATTACTATAATTTTCTGGTACAAGTTTCCTGACCGAACAAGCTGAAACTTAGTACTAAAAGTAACTGGATATTTCAATATGATATCGCCATGAATATCACCCAGTTCAGCTGTTGAATGCAAGTTTGCGTTATGTACAGCATAGTTGTACGTAAGCCAAGTTATCCAAGTGTAAAGAGAAAGAACAGCACAATAAGCACTCTCATCGATACTTTGTACTTTAACAATATTGATACCGTCATATTATAGCACTTTAGTTTTTACAATAACAATTTGAAGCGATAATAATATAATTAATATATAGCAAAATATATAATACATAGTTGCCCTGGCTGCATGTGTGAAAACACCCGTCGCACTTGACGCCTAAGGCCCCTTCTCCACCAGGCGAATTTGTTCGCGCGAAGCGAAGCAAAAAAAAATTCGGCAACGTGATTGGCTAGCGAAAAATTTCGCCGCGAAAAGTAGAAAGCGATCCCACTTTTTCGCGGCGAATTGTTTCGCTAGCTGGAGGTTTAGTGCCGTACATTACCATGTGACTACTCACCCTCCAGCTATTCACAAATAGCACTGACACTCAAGGAAAGCTCAGATTGAACCTCCATTCTTTGAGTGTGAGAGAGCTTTCAGCATACAGGTGTTAGTCTTTACAATGATCTGGTCATGTTCTGGTGGCGTTTTCGTTTCATTTCTTTTGTTGTAAACTGAACTAAAAGAGTTGTGCAAATGAAAAGATAGAAAGTTCACTTACCAATATGACATTCAATTCTTTAAACATTCATATTAAAGTGCTTATTAAACTTTAACTGACTGAGCCTGCACGGCAGACGGTCTGCCCGCGGTGGGACACCCAAAAAACGGGCGAGGCGAACTGAGCAGGCACCAGGAAGCCAGGCTACCTGAACTAGAAAATCTCATAAGAAAGATTAATAAAGATTTATGTAGCTGTAGCAATGTTTGTTATCGGGATTTTTAGAGTAATTTGCTTAGCCCAGAGTTTCAACGAATTGAGTTATGGATTTCACAGCCCATCCCATGTTCAGGCGTAGGTTCCGGCGATTCTTGGCTATTGGAAATAATAATTTTAATTCTGTTTAACTTAAAAGTTAAAAATATAATTGTCTGGTTAAGGTAAAGAGTCCCATTGTAATTTAGCTTTGGTTCCTCATGGTTCTATGAAATTAATAACATAGTCTTTATACTATTTACGTTCAATTTTTTTAGTTTTAATCTTTTCCACAAGCCATTTCAATTTCCTTTCTGTAACATTTGCTCGTGTCGCAACAAACTGTCCATTCCTGCAAACGTGATGAGGTTTGTCGATAGAGCCTTTGCCATAAAATTTTATCAAGAGCGAACCAGAGTTACTGGGACAGCGCGTTCTTATGCCTGCAAATGAACAATATTTGATCGGGGTTATCTCTCGTCCGTCAAACTGTATGTCTGGATATGGAATGTAGACTGGGCCCTTTTGTATAGATAGACATCAAGAAAATTGTACTGGCCTAGTATTATATACGAGCGGCCGGGGATACAATTGAACATGGGTCCATCTTTGTGTCCAAAACTCCTTTACAATTCATTCTTTTTCCGTTGGCAACATTCCAAGGAATGATTAAGTGAGGTTGTTTATCTCTTACTTTGATTGGACGTTTGGATTCCAGTTTTATTAAACGTGGAAATCCTTTTCATGAAGACATATATCTATATCGTGGTCGTAAGGTATAAAATCCCCAGTACGTTGATAACCTAGCAATGAGCCGTAACATAAGAAATATTCTAGGTTCCTATGCATCACTAATTTAATCCAATATCTTAAGAGTTTCTGCAGACGTCGATGAAATGGGTTACCGCCACATCCAGGGCCATAGATGGTTTCCGCTGTGGGTTTATTACCTCGATTAAAAACTGGCTTCAATGCTGCTTCCAAAACGATATCTTCTCCAGATCCTTTGTTGTAATATTACTATAATTTTTCTGGTACAAGTTTCCTGACCGAACAAGCTGAAACTTAGTACTAAAAGTAACTGGATATTTCAATATGATATCGCCATGAATATCACCGAGTTCAGCTGTTGAATGAAAGTTTGCGTTATGTACAGCATAGTTGTACGTAAGCCATGTTATCCAAGTGTAAAAGAGAAAGAACAGCACAATAAGCACTCTCATCGATACTTTGTACTTTAACAATATTGATACCGTCATATTATAGCACTTTAGTTTTTACAATAACAATTTGAAGCGATAATAATATAATTAATATATAGCAAAATATATAATACATAGTTGCCTTGGCTGCATGTGTGAAAACAGCCGTCACACTTGACGCCTAAAGCCCCTTCTCCACCAGGCAAATTTGTTCGTGCGAAGCAAAGCGAAAACAAATTTCGGCAACGTGATTGGCTAGCGAAAAAATTCGCCGCGAAAAAGTAGAAAACGATCCTACTTTTTCGCGGCGAATTGTTTCGCTAGCTGGAGGTTTAGTGCCGTACCTTACCATGTGACTACTCACCCTCCAGCTATTCACAAATAGCACTGACACTCAAGGAAAGCTCAGATTGAACCTCCATTCTTTGAGTGTGAGTGTGAGAGAGCTTTCAGCATACAGGTGTTAGTCTTTACAATGATCTGGTCATGTTCTGGTGGCGTTTTCGTTTCATTTCTTTTGTTGTAAACTGAACTAAAAGAGTTGTGCAAATGAAAAGATAGAAAGTTCACTTACCAATATGACATTCAATTCTTTAAACATTCATATTAAAGTGCTTATTAAACTTTAACTGACTGAGCCTGCACGGCAGACGGTCTGCCCGCGGTGGGACACCCAAAAGGCGGGCGAGGCGAACTGAGGAGGCACCAGGCAGCCAGGCTACCTGAACTAGAAAATTTCAAAAGAAAGATTAATAAAGATTTATGTAGCTGTAGCAACGCGTCTAATAGCAAATACATATTATATTTAAGAAATAAAAAAATTTTCCGTGTCTCTATACAGTCATATAGAAACACGCGGGGGAGTTTGGGAGAACGTTATTTCACTGAATTCAAACATGCATGACAATACCACGATTAAGCATCCTGCCATGGCTTGTTCAAGCACCAATTCTTTACGAAATCCTATTTCGTAATCCGTATATAAATTATAAAATTTATCAAAAACTATCAGTGCAACATGAAATATTGACAGTTCAACTTCTGAAGTGTGCATTGGAAAAACAAAATCTTTATCTTAGCCAATCACGAGCTTAATAGCGGAGTCGATTTAGTACCTCTCGCGAAGGGCTTATCCCCGGGGATAAATCTTTTCGTTTCTTTACTTATAAGGTCACGAAGAAATGTAGATTTAACGGGCCGCACCAGGGGCCGGTTATATAAAAAGTAGTTAATTAAGTTAACTATAGTTAGTGCGAAAGTAAACCAATCAGAATCGGGAATTTTAGAGTTAACTACTATTTAACCACAACACGAGTAGTTAAAATGTAGTTAAGACTTTTATACAACCGGCCCCTGAACTTTAACTGACTGAGCCTGCACGGCAGACAGTCTGCCCGCGGGGGAGCACCCAAAAGGCGGGCGAGGAGAACTGAGGAGGCGCCAGGCAGCCAGGCTACCTGATCTAGAAAATCTCAAAAAAGGGATTAATAAAGATTTATGTATTATATTTAAGAAATAAAAAACAGAGTTCAGTTGCCAAGAGCTAGCGACAAGTTCATGTGTATATATATATACGTCGGGTAAGTATTGAAATTTTCATATGTTCTGTATTTGGAGAAAACAAAAAGATTCATGCAGGCCTATCAATTGAGATGCCATCCTTTATTCACCTCTTTTAGTGAAGGAACTCAGTTGCCAGTCAGAGAGGATGAGGGATATTGTGTCGTCATCTTTATGCAATATTTGTTTCTTAAAGTGGCCACCTGCCCTTATTGTACGGGCACTTTGAAGAAAATACGTTCTTACTTAGGAGAACATCGACCGCTTAGCAGAATTTATTATACCCTGCCCAGGGCGGTCTGAGCTTATTGAACATATGTAGCACAGATTAAACAAGGGTTGCAACATACCAATACTGCCGCCAAAAGTGCCATAAAGTGCATCATTAGGATAGGATAGGATAATTTTATTTAAACTGGCTGGCCTCATCAACTACATAGCTGGTATTCCTTGGGGGCCTGTATTAAAAAAAAATAACGGAAAAGTAACAATACTTAAAAATAGAAAAATACAAACAATAGCATGCAATTATGTCTAGGAATATCACTCCTGACCTACCTAGCTCTCACTCACTGATTACGACTGACTAATACTTCCATGTCAGTTTTTATATCTCTTCTCTCTCTTAATTTACTGTTCTTCTTGCTTTCCATTCTCTCTTCTTTTTTCTATTCTATATTTCTGTTGTTCTGTTTGTACTGTCATGTCTAATGGTGAGCACCATGCATGGAACCTGATCTCGTTTGTGCTTCGCCACTTTTGGCACCTTCTTACATAGTATTATGTTTCTATATTAGCCTGTGTAGTTATGTACATGAGTACATGTTTATGTACAATGTCACCAATACACAATGCATTTTAGACTATGCCACGCCCATTTGATGCCTCCAGATATGGAGCTTAAAACTAGTAAAGGAAGAGGTCTCTTTCACATTGGCAGGCAGTTTATTGTACTGGTGTGGTCCATTAAACCTTGGTAAATGAAGGTCTTTCTTTCTTCTTGTATTATAACTATAAATATTGCAATTTTGAAGGCATATTTAACCTTGGCTCTGCCAGCCGTAGTAATTATATACACCTCGTCCCAATGGGAATATTTGTCCCTAGTAGAATCGTGCTATTGTTGCTTTATTGTGTTTGCTTCCTTTGCAAAATGGCGCCCGTAATTACGAAATTGCCTATTGTTGAATATTACTCCTTCATGGGCAACTGTGGCATCACTATGAGAAGATACATGTACGCTTAGCGTACCTATTTTTTTAATTACTTTGCCGAAGGATATTTAAACTCATGCTAGCTGCGTGAAATGAATTTTAAAACAAAACAAACACTTGAAAGCGTGGGGCTTATCTTGATATTTTTCCGCAATCGAAGCTAAACTAAGAATTTTTTTATATTTTTGACACGTCGCACTTTTATAGGCGCACGTACGGTTTACGCATAACCAGAGAGAATCGAAACAGCCATCACGATGAAGTGTTGGACAATTCTAGCCTTGCTGATTGCAGTCTGTGCTATGTGATGTTGGACACACAAAAGAAACCGAAGATGATTTTAGAGAATAGGCTTCGAAAGACAACGAAGAAGACTTTGTAGCTATTTGTATTTTATTCATTCCATATTATCCCTGGCTATTAGCTACTTATTTTAAAAAATATTAAATTTAATTCTCAGGTTGGATTATAATATAATAGCACGCAAAACCATATACTAATCCATACCACACCAAATCATCCCACATGGCATGGCAAGGCAAGGCATGCCACACGGTCGAGAATAAAAGTACCCAAACGTGATGGCCAGCACATTTTACCTGGTATATCGTATAATTCAATGAATCATTATTAGGACATAAAGTACGCTTACGTAATCATGCACTTGGCACTTTCAAACAATATTTTTGTCGACCTGTCTTTCTTGCATCATTAATGGCACATAAACTTTTAACTGGTTTCATTAATAAATAAAAGTAATGTTATACCATATTCGTGGAAACGATCTCACTTCGTTCCCAAACTGGAGTGAAAATAATCCCAATGTTAATAGAGATGGAACTCCTTATTTATATGCTACACCCAAATGTCGCATTTTGTCAACAAGAAGTGTTCGCCACAGACTTGTAGCAAGCTTGTCAACAAGTTGTAACAAATTAACAATGTTGTCATTTTATCAAGTTGCTACAAGGTTGTCATTTTATCAAGTTGCTACAAGGTTGTCACTAACATTGTAACAACTTGACAACAAGTTGTTGAATTTGCAGGACGATAATAATTGGTTTTGGAACATCTTGTAGCAAGCCTGTCGAGTCAACAACCTTGTCGACAACTGATCAGTATAAGCTGAGCACAAGCAGTGCGACTCGGCACAGCCTGATAACAAATTGTTGAAACAGCATTAGATTATATTTTCAGTGCTGTAGTTGGACTGGAAGGGATAGGCTCTTACTGGACCTCTACGGAGACCAGTTTAGTACTGATAGAGCTATTAAATCAGTACGTAAAAAGTGAGTTTAGGTAAAAGATCCTCCTGCAGTAACACTGGACCAATAGAAGATCGATCTTACTTGAAGACCTCTAAGGAGACCAGTTTAGAACTGACAAAGCTATCTAGTATAAATATAGTTAGTTTGGTGAGTATACAGTAGATCTGGTTGTCTCGTTTATGAATACAAAGAAGTATTAAACTTGATCAAAAATATTGTAGACCGTGTGGGCGAGTTGATTAGTTTGTTTTGTTTTTCCCCTCGCGAAGTGCGTCCAACTTTCTCATAGAGGATTTCCTGTTACAAATATTGTTCGTCTGTAATAATAAGCAGAGCCGGAAACCCAATGACGTACAGTTCCCCTCAAATCAAATTTGAATAAAAAGACCTTTCATGATAACCAGAATGAGTCGACGGTCAGCCATCGCGATGAAGTGTTGGACAATTCTAGGCTTGCTGATTGCAGTCTGTGCTGTGTTTCTTGGTGTTGGACACACAGAAGAAACCGAAGATGATTTTAGAGAATCAGCTTTGAAAGATGCATTGAACGACGAAGACTTGTAAGCCATTTGTATACTTTATTCATTCAATATTACCACTGGCTATTACTTCTTTTGAAAAATATTAATTTTTATTCTCAGTTAAAGATAGTCTAATTATTCATTATAACGGCGTCTAAATTAAAAATGATGCGTTCTACTAAATAGGTTCTCTTGTGCAGTTACTACCTACACTAAGACACAAATGACCCCTTGTTCGAAAGAGAAAACAACAAGCTTTAAAGTAAGACTAAAATCCTTTTATAAGGACAATAGTATTCTAAAATTTATCAAGCATAAAAAATCGATACACTCTTTAGATCTGATTCGCTTGAAAATACTGAAAACGATGACGATGATGATGACGAAGAGTCTGATCTAAATTCTTTAGTTGAAACGTAAGTGAAGCAAAGTGTTTGTCTGCCAAACTGAATCATATATAATATAATATAATAGCACACAAAACCATATACATTACCATACCACACCACATCAGTCATTCCACACTAGTCTGAAACCACGCTGAAGAATACCATACCATACCATACAATACCATACCATACCATACCATACCATACCATACCATACCATACCATACCATACCATACCATACCATACCATACCATACCATACCATACCATACCATACCATACCATACCATACCATACCATACCATATCATATCATACCATACCATACCATACCATACCATACCATACCATACCATACCATACCATACCATACCATACCATACCATACCATACCATACCATACCATACCATACCATACCATACCATACCATACCATGAACAATACTAGTTGTACATATATTATGCCATACTGCAAAACATATCATACCATAACATACCAAACCATATTTTTTATCGGTAATGTACTAATATGTTACATCATTCTACACCTGCATCCACTGTAAAAGGTTTTTGAAATTAACTAGGCTTAAAATATCTTCATTCTTCAGACTCAGAGAGAACACCTTGGACAGTGTAAATGAGAATCCATCAAATGACGAAGATGAACCAGCCATGTTCAAACGTGCACCATTGGGACGTCTTCGTTTCCGTTTTCCCAGTTACCCAGGTCGCACTTTCCCAGCTCGCGTCCGTCGTGTCCGTTACCAGTGATTTTTTAAACTTTTCTACAAATGCCCGGTACAGTATACCTATTTACAACAACGATTTTAGAAAGTTTGAAAAATCACTTTTCGTTTTGATAACTAGCTATTCTTGTGACAGATGCATAATATCTCTACTTTCTAATTGCTCGTGTTTTGATTTCATTTTTTGCATTCTATGTTACAAATGCCTTGTTTAACGTCACTTTGGAGACGAAGGTTGAAAACCTTATTTTTGTGTCACAATAGTGAAGCCCATGCAGATCAAACGAGACGGAAGTCATCGCAAGTGTAAACTTCTGAGAGATGGAAATAGAGGATGAGTGGTTTGAACAACATAAATTGTGACAAAAGTCAATGTTTTAAAGCGTAAAATATTAATGTTTAACTATGTATACAAATAAATCACATAAAACACTTTGTGTATTTCACATTCTGCGTTTCTTTATCAAATTATTCATTCCTTCTTTTCCATACCTCAGGAGTTAAAACTTGCGGTGGTTTTGCGCTCTCGTTTAACACTGGAGCAATAAGAAATAACCTCATCTAAACCTTTTATGGAGAACAGTTAAGAACTGATAGAGCCTATCTAGTATAAATACAGTTAGATTAGTTTCGGTTCACTAGAACGATACTGAAGAATCACCATTCCTGGACCTCTAACTACCTCTATAGTCTACGCAGCTGATTGAGCTATTTTGTATATACTATATATCTTATTGTTTAGTTGAGAATTGAAATGATTTAGGACACTCAATTTCGCTCACAGAATCTCCTCGTTTGAAGAAAGACAAGCAAGCTGCACCGTGAAATGACAAACCATGGCTGGGTCGAGAATAAAAGCACACAAACGTAATGGCCAGAACATTTCACCTGGCATATCGTAATTCAATGAATCATTATTAGCACATAAATTACGCTTACGTAATCATGCACTTGGCACTTTCAAACAATATTTTTGTCGACCTGTCTTTCTTGCATTATTAATAGCACATAAACACATAAACTGAGACTTGTAACTGGTTTCATGAATAAATAAAAGTAATGTTGAAATAATAGAGTTATTGTTATTTATACCATATTCGTGAAAACGATCTCATTTCGTTCCCAAACTGCAGTGAAAATAATCCCAATGTTAGAGATGGAACTCATTATTTACATGCTGCACCCAAATGTGACATTTTGTCGCCAAGATGTGTTCGCAACAGACTTGTAGCAAGCTTTTCAACAAGTTGTAACAATGTTGTCATTTTATGAAGTTGCTACAAGGTTGTCACTAACCTTGTAACAACTTGGTAACAAGTTATTGAATTGCAGGACGATAATAAGTTGTTGGTGTTGGAACAACTTGTAGCAAGCCTGTCGAGTCAACAACCTTGTCGACAACTGATCAGTAAGCTGAGAACAAGCAGTGCGACTCGGCACATCCTGATAACAAGTTGTTGAAACAACATTAGATTAGGTTGTCAGTGCTCTAGTTGGACTGGAAGGGATTGGCTCTTACTGGACCTCTATACGGAGACCAGTTTATTTCTGATAGAGCTATTAAATCATCACGAAAAAAGTGAGTTTAGGTACAAGATCCTCCTGCAGTAACACTGGACTAAGGAGACCGGTTTAGAACTGACAAAGCTGTCTAGTATAAATATAGTTAGTTTGGTGAGTATAGATCTGGCTATCTCGGCGTTTATGAATACAAAGCTCAGAAGTATTAAACTTGATCAAAAATATTCTAGTCGAGTGGATTAGTTTGTTTTGTTTTTCCCTTCACGAAGTACGTCCAACTTTCTTATAGAGGATTTCCTGTTACAAATATTGTTCGTTCGTAATAATAAACAGATCTTAGAGTTATACCTTACTAATGACGTTTTTGCGTGCTGAGCCGGAAACTCAATGACAAACGGTTCCCCTCAAATCAAATTCATGATAACCAGAAGGAGTCGACCGCCAGCCGTCGCGATGAAGTGTTGGACAATTCTAGCCTTGCTGATTGCAGTCTGTGCTGTGTTTCTTTGTGTTGGACACACTGAAGAAACCGAAGATGATTTTAGCGAATCAGCTTTGGAAGATGCATTGAACGACGAAGACTTGTAAGCCATTTGTATATTTTATTCATTCAATATTACCACTGGCTATTACTTCTTTTGAAAAATATTAATTTTTATTCTCAGTTAAGGATAGTCTAATTATTCATTATATTTCATTTTTATGGCCATTAAACGGCGTCTAAATTAAAAATGATGGGTTCTACTAAATAGGTTCTCTTGTGCAGTTATTACCTACACTAAGACACAAATGATCCCTTGTTCGAAAGAGAAAACAACAAGCTTGCAGGGGTCGAAATTCACGCTATTCCGAATATAGTAAAATGGTTGACGGAATAGTAAACTTCATGATCACGGTATTCCGTTTGTATAGTAGAAACAATTGTGGTACCAAATATCGACAAGCAAAGGTTTTCCTCTTGTATAATATATCACTTTATACCGGACTTTGAGCCACTGTTCCAACTTGTATTCTAATTTGCAGCAATAACTTAATTAACTTTGTCACATGACAGACAGACAGACTAGCGCAACTAGTCTGTCTAAAACAACTTTAGCGTTTAGTCACGAAAATCAGAACATTAGCGCTGACCCTGGATGAACAGGCTCTCAGAAACAGTACATTAAGGAATAGTGGATCTTCCGATTGAATAGTAAATTTCAAAGCTACTATTCCGGCTGTATAGCACAAAAAAAATTCAATTACGACCCCTGGCTTTAAAGTAATACTAAAATCCTTTTATAAGGACTAGTATTCTAAAAATTATCAAACCATAAAACATCGATTCCCTTATTTTTTATACACTCTTTAGATCTGATTCGTTTGAAAATACTGAAAACGATGACGATGATGATGACGAAGAGTCTGATCCCAATTCTTTAGTTGAAACGTAAGTGAAGTAAAGTGCTTGTGTGTCAAACTGAATCATATTGTATAATATAATAGCACGCAAAACCATATACATTACCATACCACACCAAATCATTCCACGCCACATCATTCCACACTAGTTTGAAACCATGCTGAAACATACCATACCATACCATACCATACAATACCACACCACACCATACCATTCCTTGCCATGTCATGCCACACCACACTATACCTTCCATGCCATGCCACGCCATACCATACCATACCATACCATACCATACCATACCATACCATACCATACCATACCATACCATACCATACCATACCATACCATACCATACCATACCATACCATACCATACCATACCATACCATACCATACCATACCATACCATACCATACCATACCATACCATACCATACCATACCATACCATACCATACCATACCATACCATACCATACCATACCATACCATACCATACCATACCATACCATACCATACCATACCATACCTTGCCATGCCATGCCATGCCATGCCATGCCATGCCGCGCCACACCATACCATATCATATCATACCATAACATAACACAGCACAGCACAGCACAGCACAGCACAGCACAGCACAGCACAGCACAGCACAGCACAGCACAGCACAGCACAGCACAACACAACACAACACACCAAAACATATTTCTCTCGGTAATATGCTACATCATTCTACACCTACATCCACTGTAAAAGGTTTTTGAAATTAACTAGATTTATCAATATATATCTTCATTCTTCAGACTCCGAGAGAACGCCTTGGACAGTGTACATGAGAATCCATCAAATGACGAAGATGAACCAGCCATGTTCAAACGAGCACCGTTGGGACGTTTCCGTTTTCCACGTTACCCAGGTCGCCTTTTCCCTGGTCGCGTCCGTCGTATCCGTTAGCATGGATAGACGTCATTTTTTCAACTTTTCTAAAAATGCCCGGTACAGTATACCTATTTACAATAACGAATTTTAGAAAGTTTGAAAAATCACTTTAGAACTTTCCTGTGGCGCTTTCCAGCCTTCGTACAAACCACCACGCCGCTATTAAGTGGTGGGCGGTAACTCGCTCATGTCCCGCTGATCCATGTGTGATGTGGAAGAGGACTGGCACGAGCGTGCTTTTCGGCTAAAGTTGACAAGGAGATTACCGCCCACTATATTAATTACTAAATCTCGGTATCTTAAAAAACACGAATTTCATAACAGAGATAAGCAGTTTTCGATTTGATAACTAGCTATTCTTGTGAGAGATGCATAATATCTCTATTTTCTAATTGCTGGTGTTTTGATTTCATTTTTTGCATTCTATGTTACAAATGCATTGTTTAGCGTCACTTTGGAGACGAAGGTTGAAAACCATTTTTGATCAAACAGGCCGCAAGTCATCGCAAGGGTAAACTTCTGAGAGATGGAAAAAAGGGTTTGAACAACACAAATTGTGACAATTAAGAGTCAATGTTTTAAAGCGTAAAATATTCATGTTTAACTGTGTATTACAAACAAATCACATAAAACACTTTGTGTTTTTCACATTCTGCGTTTCTTTATCAAATTATTCATTCCTCTTCCATGCCCCAGGAGTTAAAACTTGGTGTTTTTGCGCTCTCGTTTAACACTGGAGCAATAAGAGATAACCTCATCTAAACCTTTTAGGGAGAAAGGTTAAGAACTGATAGAGCCTATCTACTATAAATACAGTTGGATTAGTTTCGGTTCACTAGAACAATATGAAAGAATCACCATTCCTGGACCTCTAGTCTACGCAGCTGATTGAGCTATTTAGTATAATTATACTATATATCTTATTGTTTAATTGAGAATTGAAATGATTTAGGACACTCAATTTTGTTCACAGAATATCCTCGTTTGAAGAAAGACAAGCAAGCTGCACCGTGAAATGACAAACCATGGCTGGGTCAAGAATAAAAGCACCCAAACGTAATGGCCAGGCATTTCACCTGGCATATCGTAATTCAATGATTCATTATTAGCACTACATAAATTACGCTTACGTAATCATGCACTTGGCACTTTCAAACAATATTTTTGTCTTTCTTGCATCATTAATAGCACATAAACACATAAACTGAGACTTGTAACTGGTTTCATGAATAAATAAAAGTAATGTTGAAATAATAGAGTTATTGTTAATTGTTATTTATATACCATATTCATGCCAACGATCTCACTTCGTTCCCGGCAAACTGCAGTAAAAATAATCCCAATGTTAGAGATGGAACTCATTATTTACATGCTACACCCAAATCTCACAATTTGTCAACAAGATGTGTTCGCCACAGACTTGTAGCAAGCTTGTCAACAAGTTGTAACAATGTAACATTGTAACAACTTGGTAAAACGTTATTGACGATAATAAGTTGTTGGTGTTGGAACAACTTGTAGCAAGTCTGTCGAGTCAACAACCTTGTAGCAAGTTGTCGATAAGCCGTCGACAACTTGTCAACAAGCTGAGAACAAGCAGTGCGACCCGACACATGCATCCTGATAAAAAGTTGTTGAAACAGCATTAGATTAGGTTAGAAGATAGATAGACTTTATTTAAACACGCTAACCATTGTCAACCTATAGGCTGATTTCCGCAAGGGACATGTACGATAATAAGATTACAAAAATATAGTATAGATAGTAATCAGTATATAGTAAGAAAGTTAGTCAAGTCTGCAGACATGCATGTTTCGCCGTTCAACGGCTCGTCAGTGCAGCTTGTAACGCAGTCTAGATGCGAGTGACTTCGTATTTATACACCATACCTCTTGCCCTCACCAAGCGCATGTGGTACAATACTCAGACACATGCGCATCCAGACATGCGTGAAGTGTCTTGGGGCCAGAGTGCTCAAACGACCACAAGGGAAGTGAGCTTTTGCATTATAGCTTATAGCCACCAATTAACCTCACAGAGTGCTCAACAACACAAGTGAAGGAGCATAATTATATAGTCAAATCTGCAGACATGCATGTTTCGCCGTTCAACGGCTCGTCAGTGCGGCTTGTAACGCAGTCTAGATGCGAGTGACTTCGTATTTATACACCATACTCTTGCCCTCACCAAGCGCATGTGGTACAATACTCAGAAGAAACATAATACTAAGAAAGTTATATAGGTACAAGAATATAAGGTATTCAAAAATGTGAGTATAGTGATTTTCGTTTCAAAAGACATGAGGGAGTTGCTCTCCCTAATTTCATTTCGTAAAGAGTTCCAAAGATCCTTCATGCTATTAGTACGTGCATGGCTGTGGTAAGCAAAGAGTACTTTCAAAATCTCGAAGTTCATAATTTGTCATTTCATTTTTGAAAGTAAATAAATCAGCATCCATTTTATCTACAGTAGTATAAATATAGTTAGTTTAGTGAGTACAGATCTGGCTATCTCGTTTATGAATACAAAGAAATATTAAACTTGATCAAAAATATATATTGTAGGAGTGTACTAGTTTGTTTGTTTTTCTCTTCGCGAAGCATCCTTGAGCGACGACACACAACTTTCTCACAGGGGATTTCCTGTTACAAATATTGTTCGTTTGTAATAATAAACAGATCTTAGGGTAAACTGTAAGACATGGAATCTGGAATTTTGGAATCTTGGATCGAAACATGGAAACATGGAATCTTGGAATCTTTCTATATTACACCAAAACGTATCTCTCGCTAACATATTAATTTCTATTATTTATTATTTTTGATACAGAATGCGTTATATTCTATCACTATGTGCTATCATTATATATAAGATATTTTCGCAAGATTATCGGCAAGTTCCTTAGGTTTATTTTTACTTTAAAGCACTTTCTAACACCTGAAACCAATTTCTATACGTGCGCAGGCATAGGGAACAAGCTCGTTTGCATTCAAGAATTAACAGCACATGCAGTACTATGATAAAGGATAGGTTTGTAGCCAAGTACAATTAGTACATAATTATGTTTGGTTAATAAATCCAGATAAATCTAAATACATTACGGAGATAATATTGTCACATGTATGTCTGTCGTCGATGTAATTGTAAATTAACCGAGACTTTCCGGATGACTTAGTAATTAGGAAAACAATATAGCATCATAATTATCTATAGGATGAATTCTTAATTGCTCGTCGTAATCTTCAGAGTACGAAGTGTGTATTAAAAATCCTTTTATTGTAAAGCAACTCACTGGACGAAAATTAAATGTATACTCGCACCCATAGAGATTAAATCGTTTTTGCCGCATTTTTCTGTTAATCTCAAATCTCAATTTACTAAACTCTGCTTACCGCCCATCATACTAGCTAATTATACGATATTGCAAGATATAATATTCAAGTATTTATTCCATCCATACATATATACCGCGAAATCTTTCTGGAAGTAATATTAGAACAATCTACAAATTCAGTAGTCAAAAACATTGTTAATTTCCTATTTCTCGAGTTTTCAATTTTAACAAAAAAGTCTCGGTTTACGGTTTATTCGTCGATCGACATACATGTGACAATATTTTCTTTGTAATGTATTTTGATTTATCTGGATTTATTAGCCGAACATATGTACTAATTGTACTTGGCTATAAACCTATACGGCCACATTAGCATTGAGTCGTACATTATCGTTTATCTGTCTAGGCATAGTACTGCAGAACTACTGCTGTTAATTCTTGAATGCAAACGAGCTTGTTCCCTGCCGCAAAGCGAAGGTGTTAGAAAGTGCTTTAAAGTAAAAATAAACCTAAGGAACTTGCCGATAATCTTGCGAAAATATCTTATATATAACGCATAGAATGTAAAGCATTCTGTACCAAAAATAATAAATAATAGAAATAAATATATTAGCGAGAGATACTTTTTGGTGTAGTATAGAAAGATTCCAAGATTCCATGTTTTACAGTTTACCCAGATCTTAGAGTTATACCTTACTAATGACGTTTTTGCGTACTCTTGTACACTTGAACTGACGTGCTGAGACGGAAACCCAATGACGTACAGTTCCCTCAAATAAAATTTGAATAAAAATACCTTTATACTGTAGCCTTTGTCTTGGGACAGCTCACACATATAGAATCGAGTCAGCCATCGCGATGAAGTGTTGGACAATTCTAGCCTTGCTGATTGCAGTCTGTGGTGTGTTTCTTGGTGTTGGACATACAGAAGAAACCCAAGATGATTTTAGAGAATCTGCTTTGAAAGATGCATTGAACGACGAAGACTTGTAAGCCATTTGTATATTTTATCATTCAATTTGCCCCTCGCTTATCAATATATATCCTCTTTCATTTCTTCAAACTCAGAGAGAACGCCTTGGACAGTGTAAATGAGAATCCATCAAATGACGAAGATGAACCAGCCATGTTCAAACGTGCACCATGGGGACCGAGACGTACCCGTTTTCTACATCCCAGTTACCCAGGTCGCCGTTGGGCAGCTCGCATTCACGTGCCTCGGCTGCATTACCGCAGGTTTTTCCAACGTTTCCGACGTAACCGTGGATAGACGTCATCTTTTCAACTTTTCTAAGAATGCCCGGTACAGTATACCTATTTAAAACAACGAATTTTAGAAAGTTTGAAAAATCACTTTAGCACTTTCCTGTGGGGCCTCCCGGCCTTCGTACAAACCACCACGCCGCTATTAAGTGGGCGGTGCAACTCGCTCATGTCCAGCTGACCATGTGTGATGCGGAAGAGGACTGGCACGAGCGTGCTTTTCGGCTAAAGTTGAGAAGGAGATTACCGCCCACTATATTAAGTGCCCTGGTACAACCTGATCCATGTCTTATATTACTAAATCTACAATCAGTGTCAAAACACTTTGGACACAGTATCAAAATATTGTCTGCGTACAATGTAATTGCCCCCCACACCCCCCGTTCAATGTTGAGTGGGAAATTTATCGCGTAAAATTTAGCTTAGTAGAACAGCAACATTGTTCAGGGCGGGGGGAGGGTGGGGGGAGGGATGGAGTTGGTTTATTTTCCCAACTGCATTATACATTGTGCATTTATCTATATAGCTAGCTACTGTCCAAAACGTTTTTGTCACTGATTGTAGGTATCTTAAAAAACACGAATTTCATAACAGAGATAAGCAGTTTTTGATTTGATAACTAGCTATTCTTGTGACAGATGCATAATATCTCTATTTTC
Organism: Trachythela sp. YZ-2020; assembly: GCA_016169945.1. NCBI lineage: Eukaryota > Metazoa > Cnidaria > Anthozoa > Malacalcyonacea > Clavulariidae > Trachythela > Trachythela sp. YZ-2020. The sequence goes on along the minus strand of JADLSH010000013.1, from coordinate 276,613 downwards.
TAATTGCTGGTGTTTTTTTATTTCATTTTTTGCATTCTATGTCACAAATGCCTTGTTTAACGTCACTTTGAAGACAAAGGTTGAAAACCTTATTTTTTGTATCACATTACTAAAGCCCAGATCAAACAAGCCGCACGTCATCGCAAGTGTAAACTTCTGAGAGATGGAAAACAGGGGATGAGTGGTTTGAACAACACAAATTGTGACAAAAGTCAATGTTTTAAAGCGTAAAATATTCATGTTTAACTGTGCATTACAAACAAATCACATAAATCACTTTCACAAGACACTTTGTGTTTTTCACATTCTGTGTTCCTTTATCAAATCATTCATTCCCTCTTCCATACCTCAGGAGTTAAAACTTGCTGTGTTTTGTGCTCTCGTTTAACACTGGAGCAATAAGAGATAACCTCATCTAAACCTTTTAGGGAGAAGAGTTAAGAACTGATAGAGCTATTCATGTTGAATAAAGTTATATTAGTTAAGTTTCCTTCTGCAATAACACTGGAGAAATAAGTGTTGGCCCTTTCTAAACCTGTTGGGAGAACAGTTTCGAACTGACAGAGCCTATCAAGTATAAATACAGTTGGATTAGTTTCGGTTCACTAGAGGTCTGTGGTAACACTGGAACAATAAAGAATGACCATTCCTGGTCATCTGGTCTCGCAGCTGTTTGGGCTATTTAGTATGTACTATATATCTTATTGTTTAGTTTAGGACACTCAATTTTGTTCACAGAATCTCCTCGTTTGAAGAAAGACAAGCAAGCTGCACCGTGAAATGACAAACCATGGCTGGGTCGAGAATAATTAAAATCAGGCATATTGTAATTCAATGAATTAGCACATAAAGTAATCATGCACTTGGCACTTTCAAACAATATTTTTGTCGACTAGTCTTTCTTGCATCATTAATAGCACATAAACACATAAACTGATACTTGTAACTGGTTTCATTAATAAATAAAAGTAATGTTGAAATAATGGAATTATTGTTATTTATACCATATTCGTGCAAACCATCTCACTTCGTTCCCAAACTGCAGTGAAAATAATCCCAATGTTAGAGATGGAACTCGTGATCATCTAAATTACAAGCAAATCTCACAATTTGTCAACAACATGTGTTCGCCTCAGACTTGTAGCAAGCTTGTTGTCATTTTATCAAGTTGCTACAAGGTTGTCACTAACATCAGTGTAACAACTTGGTAGCAAGTTGTTGAATTGCCGGACGATAATAAGTTATAGCAAATCTGCATGTCGAGTCAACAACCTTGTAGCAAGTTCTCGATAAGCCGTCAACTAAGAACAAGCAGTGCGACCCGGCACATCCTGACAGTGGCGTATATCTATTTTGGCTGGGGTGATGAAGTTTCGAAACGAGACCGACTCATAAATTCAGAACCACCTCTCCCCCCCGCCCCAACTTCTAAATCGAAAAGTCAATTGAAAATTTACGTATGCTGCTCCAATAAGTTTAATGGCAACGCAATTCAATAAACAAAATATGTACACACATACTAATGCGTAATGACCTTGTCCAAGAAAAAAAGTTTTTATATCTAATTGTATCTTATTACACTAATTGGTAATTGAGCAGAAAATTGTTCTCTGACTTTCAGTTACATTGAGTACTGCGCATTAGAGTTCATGTCATACTGCTTTCAGTTTTTAGAAATTACGTGCACAGCTCAATCGACACCACTCAAGTCTGTAAATCCTGTCCCTAATTATTTTAGCACCTAATTGGCGAAGAGTTTTAGCACTGACGGCAGTCGCTAGTATCATAGTGAAAATTTTGAGTGGAAACTGATCAAGACAGCTTATCTTTCATATGTTCGCTGTTATGAATTAATGAATTATTTAATTCAATCAATATAGTCATATATTTATCAAGCGTCCGCGCTTTGTTAGTATTTGTCTATTACCTATTCTTATAATATAATACAATAGAATGCAATAACTTGCGCATGAGTAGCCGCGCAATTCAACTTACGTAAGCTACGTACGTTTCATATTTTTTACTGAACTCATGTACACAGAGGCAGATCCAGCAGAATAGGACGACTGATGCAGTAAGACACCCATTCGCAGGGTCCGGGGGAATCCTCCTCTGGGAAATTTTTAAATCTAGGACCTCGTAGACACGATTTCCTGCGTTCTGAACAAATATTTTATTAAAACAATGTAGTTTTTACGGATAAGAATAAGTTTAGCTTCCTGTACAATAAGTTTGCCACAAAGTATTTAATATGTAGATTATAGCAGTTGTGGCAACAGGCAATATTATGGTTCTATTTCAAACTTCAAAGTAGTTTGTTTTAGCATTTACAGTCGACCTTCAGTGCTTCTGTAAATATTCAACATACGCACGCCAGATACAGTATGCGTGATATGACATTCTAGATTGAAAGATTGTAACAGGATATTCGGCAAACTTTATATTTGCTGCGGAGCGAGCGAGCCTGAAGCGAGCGAGCGTAGCAGCAGCCTAATATATGCAGAGAGGGGGTTTTGAAGTAAATTTTATTTAGCGCATGGAATTGTGGTCGTGCGCGCTTGCTATGCGCAGAACACAAATTTTAAACTCGCTCAGTTCTATGTGCTTTTCGATTTTGACGGACGGAGTCAATTTCTAAAGCTTTTTCAAGTCTATTTTGACCATTCAAGGTAGGATATTTTGTCTTTTGTTTATATGTTACGTTTACATTTGTTTACTCCTTTTTGGAAAGTTGGCAATCTCAATTTATATATCTATGAAAGCTGAAAGTACACAATCGATCGTAGCTAGATTCAGTGTCTGTTTATATATGAACTATATATTCTGCTAATGTGCTATCGACTTTGCTTGAGCTGTTAGTGCTGTAAAGCATGGAAGTCTTACGTAGAGATATATTTAAAAGGTTTTTCTATCCATTTGCGTTTGCTTTCTCTTGCTGATTTCCATATCAGTTTTGCATCAAGTGATGTTTCGTGTATGCCGCTTGACGATTGTGACTCCGTGTGAACTTGACACAAACTCACAGATATGCAATTGATCGTCTAAATTGCCTGACTGAATCATTCTGATTTGTGCAAGGTTTGACCTATTAAATAGGCTACTGTAGGCATATAAATATGTTTTTATTCCTATTTTACAATGGACTTAATATTTTTGTCTAGTCGCGTTCACATATTGTCAGAACAGACAGGGTCTCAGTTCTGCGCGCACAGCATTAATAAATATTCGAGTGGCAATGAGTTGAAATGAGTTGTGCTTTACATGTAGGTGACTCGCATATCCAGCAAAATAAGAACAGAATGATGGATTTCGCTTTCCAAATGCAAAATTATTTTGCGCACATGTATATATTTTTAACGCTTTTATACACTACAAAAATATGCAAATTTCCTTGCGTGGCAGTGTCAAATTACTCATCGCAGTAAACATGGGTTTTATGTGGGAATTCCATGTGGAAGAACAATACATGGAAAATATTGATATTTTGAAATAGATGTTACAAAATTTGTCTTTCATGTTTCGTGATATATTTAGCTTGTCTCATCCTGCAAACTATGCTAGGGTATGCATCTACTGACAGCGCGCAAGCCACTGGGTCAATGCCAACAATTACCGTCTACTGAATATAATTTGTGTTGCATATTTGTTTGCATGTTTGTTTCAAGAAGCTAAAGAATAATAACAGTCCCGCAGCATTCCCTACCTTGCAGGTACCCTAGTTTAATTAATATGCAACGATTGAAGTCAGTCTCTGAAACTATTTAGCCAGTCTCGCATAGCATTACGTGGCATAATGCGTCCAATTTAACAATGAATATCTTGAGACGGACTGCACATTTTGAGACCGACAGGATCATGATCTCTGCGGGGTGCACCAGCCCGCACCCCACATTTACGCCCCCGCATCCTGATGACAAGTTGTTGAAACAACATTAGATTAGGTTCTCAGTGCTGTAGTTGCACTGGAAGGGATTGGCTTTTATTGGACTCTATGAGACCAGTTTAGTACAGATATAGAGCTATTAAATCAGTACGAAAAAGTACGGTAAAGATCCTCCTACTTGAAGACCTCTAAGAAGACCAGTTGAGAAGTGATAAAGATATCTAGTATAAATATAGTGAAGGTACGTTTACACGCTGCGATTTGTCGGGCCGATTTCAGATGCGCGTTAATGATATTTGAAAAATACGTGGCAAACGCAGTGGGCAAACGTCATCAGACAACATGACCAACTGAAAATATTCGTTATTAACATTCAGAGAAACCTAAAACGATCGGGCCGACAAATCGCAGCGTGTAAACGTACCTTCAGTTCGGTGAGTACAGATCTGGCTGTCTAGTTTTAATATGAATACAAAGAAGTATTAAACTTGATCAAAAATATTGTAAGAGTGGATTAGTTTGTTTTGTTTTTCTCTTCGCGAAATTCGTCCAAGCACCCTTGAACGACGGCACCCAACTTTCTCATGGAGGATTTCCTGCTACAAATATTGTTCGTTCGTAATAATAAACAGATCTTAGAGTTATACCTTATGATGAAAAATGTAAAAATATCACTCAGGTCAATTTATTCATAAATTTTGCCAAAAAATATTATCAGAAAGAAATTCGAAAAAATACTCTTGACTTTTTGAGGGCTAAGAACTCTAGTACACTCTGTCTAGTACGGAAACCCAAGGAGTTTTGCATTTCAAAAAAATGACAGTTCCGGCCCTCAACATCATTCTAGCTACGTCTACTGTAAAAGGTTCTTGAAATTAACTATAAACTTATCAATACATGTATCTTCATTCTTTCATTTCAGAGAGAACGCCTTGGAGAGTGTAAATGAGAGTCCGTCAAATGAAGAAGATCACCCCCCAATCCCACGACCGGGAGATGAAGGTTGAAAACCATATTTTTACCTTTTCGTACTACATTACTAAAAAAACCCGGATCAAACGAGATGCAAGTCGTCGCAAGTTTAAACTTTGAGACATAAATATACAGCGTAAAAAACTTTGTTATAAATATACAGCGTAAAATATTCATGTTTAGCTGTATATCACAAACAAATCACATTAATCCCATTTTACAAGACACTTTGTGTATTTCACATTCTGTGTTTAAAATGATTAATTCCCTCTTGTCATGCACACCTATAATAAATAAGATATATTCTTTTTCATGCACACCTATATAAAACTTATATATTAAAACTTGCGATGATTTGCGTTATTATTTGACCACAGCTTAACACCAGAGCAATAAGATGTTACCACATAAAAAATAAATAATAATAATACAATTTAGTTCGTCCTAAATTTAATTATGTAACAAAAGGAGGGAAATCTGTAAGAGTCAGTAGCATTAAGATATGGAACAATCTACCCAAAGAGATCAAGACAAAATCTAGCGTTACTTCTTTTAAGTTTGCCCTTAAAAACCACTTCCTGGACTCATATAAGGGTATTGATCGATTTGAACAGTTAATGTGATCAGTAAAGCTTCAGTAAATTGTAGATATGTATATATGTAATCCTAAGATCTCTTCTATAGTTCTCTTTCTAAATAGCTTTATCGTTTTAAAGTAGATATAATCTATTACTTTAATTGTATATATTGTATGAGGGCAACAGGTTTTTCAGCTGTATTGCTGTCATGTGTTATTTTTACCCTCTTTAAATAAAGTTGTTCATTCATTCATTCATTCATTCATTCATTCGTTCATTCATTCAAACCTTTAGGGCAGTTAAGAACTTATAGAGCTATTCAAGTTAAATAAATTTAGATTAGTTAAGTTTCCTTCTGCAATAACACTGGAGAAATAAGTGTTGGCCCTTTCTAAACCTGTTGGGAGAACAGTTATACGAACTGATAGATCTATCTATAGTATAATAAATAAAGTTAAATTAGTTTAGGTTCGCTAGTCGCCTAAACAGGTCACCTTTCCTGGACCTCGAGTCTATGGAGCTAGAACAGTTTAAATACAACTGATTGAGCTATTCAGTATGAACTAAGACTTAGTTTACTTGAGAATAAAAATGATTTGGGATAATCTTTTTACAGAATCTGCTCGCTCGAGCCACAAAGCGGGGTTGACTACATCACGGGCGTTCGTTGTGGTTCTTAACATAATCCTAACCCCAATCCTAACCCCAATCCTAACCCCAATCCTAACCCCAATCCTAACCCTAACCATAAGTGTATTGACGTCACCCACAACGAACGCCCGTGAGGTAGTCAAATCGCCACAAAGCTGGCTGGGTCGAGAATACTTTAGTGAGTATAGGTCTGGCTGTCTCGTTTATGAATACAAAGAAGTATTAAACTTGATCAAAAATATTGTAGGAGTGGATTAGTTTGTTTTGTTTCTCTCTTCGCGAAGTGCGTCCAAGCACCCTTGAGCGACGGCACCCAACTTTCTTGTGGAGGATTTCCTGTTACAAATATTGTTCGTTTGTAATAATAAACAGATCTTAGAGTTATACCTTACTAATGACGTTTTTACGTACTTATAATGACTAATGTAAAAATATCATTCTGGTCAATTTATTCATAAATTTTGCCAAAACATGTTATGAAAGAAATTCGAAACGATACTCTTGACTTTTGAGGGTTAAAAAATCCAATACACTTGAACTGATCGAAGTGCTAAGCCGGAAACCCAAGGAGATTACCTCCCACTATATTAAGTGCCCTGGTACAGCCTGATCCATGTCTTCATATTACTAAATATAGGTATCTTAAAAAATACGAATTTTATAATAGAGATGAGCAGTTTTTGATTTGATAACTAGCTATTCTTGTGACAGATGCATAATATCTCTATTTTCTAATCGCTGGTGTTTTGATTTCATTTTTTGCATTCTATGTTACAAATGCCTTGTTTAACGATAAGATTGAAAACCTTATGTTTTTGTATCACATTACTAAAGCCCAGATCAAACAAACCGCAAGTCATCGCAAGGGTAAACTTCTGAGAGATGGAAAACAGGGGATGAGTGGTTTGAACAACACAAATTGTGACAAGAGTCAATGTTTTAAAGCGTAAAAATTCATGTTTAAGTTGGCTCCCTACATTTTTTTGATTACGGTTTAGATGAAACTTTTTGAATAATTCTTACTTGTTACAAAACAAAAATGGTGTGACTCATATTGAGCAATATTCTAAGAGCTGGAAATTGTTCCCAAAAATGGCGCCATTTCCGTTGCTATGGTAACAATGACGTTTCAATATGGCCGACATTTTGGCTTGATGAAACGTTTTCCTGTAGATAAATAGATTATCTGAACGAGTTTAAAAAAATTCTGTGGAGCCAAAAAATATTTATAACGAAAACTCATGTTTATTAATTTTTTTTCAATTTGGTTCTACAGAATCTTTTTAAGCTTGTTCAAATAATCTACCGTACTAGATGAAAATATTTTATGAAATAAAAAATGGGGATAACCAGGCGTTTTTTCGAGTAAAGTATGCTAAAAGCTAAAATGTCGGCCATATTGAAACGTCATTGTTTCCATAGAAACCGTAATGACGTCATTGTTGTGAACAATTTCAGACTTTTAGAATGTTGCTCAATACATGAGGGACAATTTTTGTTTTCTAACAAGTAAACGTTCTTCAAAAAAGTTCAATCTAAATCATAAACTAACCCTATTTCAAAAATTGTAGGGAGCCACCTTAACTGTGTATTACAAACAAATCACATATAACACTTTGTGTATTTCACATTCTGTGTTTCTTTATCAAATTATTAATTCCCTCTTTTCCATACCTCAGGAGTTAAAACCTGCCGGTGGTTTTACGCTCTCGATTAACACTAGAGCAATAAGAAATAACCTAATCTAAACCTTTTAGGGAGAACAGTTAATAACTGATAGAGCTATTCGTGTTGAATAAAGTTAGATTAGTTAAGTTTCCTTCTGCAGTAACACCGGAGAAATAGGTATTGGCCCTTTCTAAACCTGTTGGGAGAACAGTTTCGAACTGATAGAGCCTATCTAGTACTAAATACAGTTAGATTAGTTTCGGTTCACTAGAAGTCTTGTGGTAACACTAGAACAATAAAGAATGACTATTCCTGGACCTCTAGTCTACGCAGCTGTTTGGGCTATTTAGTATACTATATATCTTATTGTTTAGTTGAGAATTGAAATGATTTAGGACACTCAATTTTGTTCACAGAATCTCCTCGTTTGAAGAAAGACAAGCAAGCTGCACCGTGAAATTACAAACCATGGCTGGGTCGAGAATAATTAAAAGCAGGCATATTGTAATTCAATGAATTAGCACATAAAGTACGCTTACGTAATCATGCACTTGGCACTTTCAAACAATATTTTTGTCTTTCTTGCGTCATTAATAGCACATAAACACATAAACTGATACTTGTAACTTGTTTCATTAATAAATAAAAGTAATGTTGAAATAATAGAATTATTGTTATTTATACCATATTCGTGCAAACCATCTCACTTCGTTCCCAAACTGCAGTGAAAATAATCCCAATGTTAGAGAAGGAACTCGTGATCATTATCTATGTTACACGCAAATCTCACAATTTGTCAACAAGATGTGTTCGCCACAGACTTGTAGCAAGCTTGTTGTCATTTTATCAAGTTGCTACAAGGTTGTCACTAACATCAGTGTAACAACTTGGTAACAAGTTGTTGAATTGCCTGACGATAATAAGTTATATAGCAAATCTGCATGTCGAGTCAACAACCTTGTAGCAAGTTCTCGATAAGCCGTCAACTAAGAACAAGCGGTGCGACCCGGCACATCCTGACAGTGGCGTATATCTATTTTGGCTGGGTGGTGAAGATTCGAAACGAGACCGACTCATAAATTCAGAACCACCTCTCCCCCCCGCCCCAACTTCTAAATCGAAAAGTCAATTGAAAATTTACGTATGCTGCTCCAATAAGTTTAATGGCAACGCAATTCAATAAACAAAATATGTACACACATACTAATGAGTACTGACCTTGTCCAAGAAAAAAAGTTTTTATATCTAATTGTATCTTATTACACTAATTGGTAATTGAGCAGAAAATTGTTCTCTGACTTTCAGTTACATTGAGTACTGCGCATGAGAGTTCATGTCATACTGCTTTCAGTTTTTAGAGATTACGTACACAACTCAATCGACACCACTCAAGTCTGTGAATCCTGTCCCTAATTATTTTAGTACCTAATTGGCTAAGAGTTTTAGCACTGACAGCAGTCGCTAGTATCATAGTGAAAATTTTGAGTGGAAACTGATCAAGACAGCTTGTCTTTCATATGTTCGCTGGTATGAATTAATGAATTATTAAATTTAATCAATATAGTCATATATTTATCAAGCGTCCGCGCTTTGTTAGTAATTGTCTATTACCTATTCTTATAATACAATAGAATGCAATAACTTGCGCATGAGTAGCCGCACAATTCAACTTACGTAAGTTACGTTTCATATTTTTTACTGAACTCATGTACACAGGGGCAGATCCAGCAGAGTAGGGCGACTGATGCAGTAAGACACCCATTCGCAGGGGTCCGGGGGAATCCTCCTCCGGGAAATTTTTAAATCTAGGACCTCGTAGACACGATTTCCTGCGTTCTGAACAAATATTTTATTCCAATTTGTAGGTGGAAATCAGTAAAAAAATTCGAATTATATCACAAAAACAATGTAGTTTTTCCGGATAAGAATAAGTTTAGCTTCCTGTACAATAAGTTTGCCATAAAGTATTTAATATGTAGATTGTAGCAGTTGTGGCAACAGGCAACTGGCAATATTATGGTTCTATTTCAAACTTCAAAGTAGTTTGTTTTAGCATTTACAGTCCTTTAGTGCTTCTGTAAATATTCAACATACGCACGCCAGATACAGTATGCGTGATATGACATTCTAGATTGAAAGATTGTAACAGGATATTCGGCAAACTTTATATTTTAATTAATGCAACGATTGAAGTCAGTCTCCGAAACTATTTAGCCAGTCTCGCATAGCATTACGTGGCATAATGCGTCCAATTTAACAATGAATTTCTTGAGACCGACTGGATCATGATCTCTGGGGGGTGTACCACCCTCCCCCCCCACATTTACGCCCCCGCATCCTGATAACACGTTGTTGAAACAACATTAGATTAGGTTCTCAGTGCTGTAGTTGCACTGGAAGGGATTGGCTTTTATTGGACCTCTATGAGACCAGTTTAGTACAGATATAGAGCTATTAAATCAGTACGAAAAAGTACGGTAAAGATCCTCCTACTTGAAGACCTCTAAGAAGACCAGTTGAGAAGTGATAAAGATATCTAGTATAAATATAGTGAAGGTACGTTTACACGCTGCGATTTGTCGGGCCGATTTCAGATGCGCGTTAATGATATTTGAAAAATACGTGGCAAACGCAGTGGGCAAACGTCATCAGCCAACATCACCAACTGAAAATATTCGTCATTAACATTCAGAGAAACCTAAAACGATCGGTCCGACAAATCGCAGCAACGTACCTTCAGTTCAGTGAGTACAGATCTGGCTGTCTCGTTTTAATATGAATACAAAAATATTGTAAGAGTGGATTAGTTTGTTTTGTTTTTCTCTTCGCGAAATGCGTCCAAGCACCCTTGAGCGACGGCACCCACTTTCTTATGGAGGATTTCCTGCTACAAATATTGTTCGTTCGTAATAATAAACAGATCTTAGAGTTATACCTTATGATGAAAAATGTAAAAATATCACTCAGGTCAATTTATTCATAAATTTTGCCAAAAAATATTATGAAAGAAATTCGAAACAATACTCTTGACTTTTGAGGGCTAAGAACTCTAGTACACTCTGTCTAGTACGGAAACCCAAGGAGTTTTGCATTTCAAAAAAATGACAGTTCCGGCCCTCAACATCATTCTAGCTACGTCTACTGTAAAAGGTTCTTGAAATTAACTCAGTATAAACTTATCAATACATGTATCTTCATTCTTTCATTTCAGAGAGAACGCCTTGGAGAGTGTAAATGAGAGTCCGTCAAATGACGAAGATCACCCCTCAAGGTTGAAAACCATATTTTTACCTTTTCTTACTACATTACTAAAAAAAACCGGATCAAACGAGATGCAAGTCGTCGCAAGTTTAAACGTCTGAGAGATGGAAACTAATGAATGAGTGGTTTGCCTGAACAACACAAATTGTAGAAACGAGTCAACTTTGTTATAAATAGTACAGCGTACAATATTCATGTTTAGCTGTATATTACAAACAAATCACATTAATCCCATTTTACATGACACTTTGTGTATTTCACATTCTGTGTTTAAAATTATTAATTCCCTCTTGTCATGCACACCTATAATAAATAATATATATTATTTTTCATGCACACCTATATAAAACTTATATATTAAAACTTGCGATGATTTGCGTTATCATTTGACCACAGCTTAACACTAGAGCAATAAGATGTTACCACATAAAAAATAAATAATAATAATACAATTTAGTTTTCCTAAATTTAATTATGTAACTAAAGGAGGGAAATCTGTAACAGTCAGTATATAGCATTAAGATATGGAACAATCTACCCAAAGAGATCAAGACAAAATCTAACGTTACTTCTTTTAAGTTTGCCCTTAAAAACCACTTCCTGGACTCATATAAGGGTATTGATCGATTTGAACAGTTAATGTGACCAGTAAAGCTTCAGTAAATTGTAGATATGTATATATGTAATCCTAAGATCTCTTCTATTGTTCTCTTTCTAAATAGCTTTATCGTTTTAAAGTAGGTATAATCTGTAACTTTAATTGTATATATTGTACGAGGGCCACAGGTTTTTCAGCTGTATTGCTGTCATGTGTTATTTTTACCCTCTTTAAATAAAGTTGTTCATTCATTCATTCATTCATTCATTCAAACCTTTAGGGCAGTTAAGAACTGATAGAGCTATTCAAGTTAAATAAATTTAGATTATATTATAGTTAAGTTTCCTTCTGCAATAACACTGGAGAAATAAGTGTTGGCCCTTTCTAAACCTGTTGGGAGAACAGTTATACGAACTGATAGATCTATCTATAGTATAATAAATGAAGTTAAATTAGTTTAGGTTCGCTAGTCGCCTAAACAGGTCACCTTTCCTGGACCTCGAGTCTATGGAGCTAGAACAGTTTAAATACAACTGATTGAGCTATTCAGTATGAACTAAGACTTAGTTTACTTGAGAATAAAAATGATTTGGGATAATCTTTTTACAGAATATGCTCGTTCAACGAATCGCCACAAAGCTGGCTGGGTCGAGAATACTTTAGTGAGTATAGATCTGGCTGTCTCGTTTATGAATACAAAGAAGTATTAAATTTGATCAAAAATATTGTAAGAGTGGATTAGTTTGTTTTGTTTCTCTCTTCGCGAAGTGCGTCCAAGCACCCTTGAGCGACGACACACAACTTTCTCGCGGAGGATTTCCTGTTACAAATATTGTTCGTTTGTAATAATAAACAGATCTTAGAGTTATACCTTACTAATGACGTTTTTGCGTACTTATAATGACTAATGTAAAAATATCATTCTGGTCAATTTATTCATAAATTTTGCCAAAACATGTTATGAAAGAAATTCGAAACGATACTCTTGACTTTTGAGGGTTAACAAACTCTAATACACTTGAACTGATCGAAGTGCTAAGCCGGAAACCCAAGGAGATTACCTCCCACTATATTAAGTGCCCTGGTACAACCTGATCCATGTCTTCATATTACTAAATCTAGGTATCTTAAAAAACACGAATTTCATAATAGAGATAAGCAGTTTTTGATTTGATAACTAGCTATTCTTGTGACAGATGCATAATATCTCTATTTTCTAATCGCTGGTGTTTTGCTTTCATTTTTTGCATTCTATGTCACAAATGCCTTGTTTAACGTCACTTTGGAGACGAAGATTGAAAACCTTATTTTTTGTATCACATTACTAAAGCCCAGATCAAACAAACCGCAAGTCATCGCAAGGGTAAACTTCTGAGAGATGGAAAACAGGGGATGAGTGGTTTGAACAGCACAAATTGTGACAAGATTCAATGATATAAAGCGTAAAATTATTCATGTTTAAGGTGGCTCCCTACAATTTTTTGATTACGGTTTAGATTAAACTTTTTGAATAATTCTTACTTGTTACAAAACAAAAATGGTGTGACTCATATTGAGCAATATTCTAAGAGCTGGAAATTGTTCCCAAAAATGACGCCATTTCCGTCGCTATGGTAACAATGACGTTTCAATATGGCCGACATTTTGGCTTGATGAAACGTTTTCCTGTAGATAAATAGATTATCTGAACGAGTTTAAAAAAATTATGTGGAGCCAAAAAATATTTATAACGAAAACTCATGTTTATTAATTTTTTTTAAATTTGGCTCTACAGAATCTTTTTAAGCTTGTTCAAATAATCTACTGTACTAGATGAAAATGTTTTATGAAATAAAAAATGGGGATAACCAGGCGTTTTTTCGAGTAAAGTATGCTAAAAGCTCAAATGTCAGCCATATTGAAACGTCATTGTTACCATAGAAACCGTAATGACGTCATTGTTGTGAACAATTTCAGACTTTTAGAATGTTGCTCAATACATGAGGGACAATTTTTGTTTTCTAACAAGTAAACGTTCTTCAAAAAAATTCAATCTAAATCATAAATTTACCATATTTCAAAAATTGTAGGGAGCCACCTTAACTGAGTATTACAAACAAATCACATATAACACTTTGTGTATTTCACATTCTGTGTTTCTTTATCAAATTATTAATTCCCTCTTTTCCATACCTCAGGAGTTAAAACCTGCTGGTGGTTTTACGCTCTCGTTTAACACTAGAGCAATAAGAGATAACCTCATCTAAACCTTTTAGGGAGAGCAGTTAAGAACTGATAGAGCTATTCGTGTTGAATAAAGTTAAATTAGTTAAGTTTCCTTCTGCAATAACACTGGAGAAATAGGTGTTGGCCCATTCTAAACCTGTTGGGAGAACAGTTTCGAACTGATAGAGCCTATCAAGTACTAAATACAGTTAGATTAGTTTCGGTTCACTAGAAGTCTTGTGGTAACACTAGAACAATAAAGAATCACCATTCCTGGACCTCTAGTCTACGCAGCTGTTTGGGCTATTTAGTGTATACTATATAGTAAATATCTTATTGTTTAGTTGAGAATTGAAATGATTTAGGACACTCAATTTCGCTCACAGAATCTCCTCGTTTGAAGAAAGACAAGCAAGCTGCGCCGTGAAATGACAAACCATGGCTGGGTCGAGAATAAAAGCACCCAAACGTAATGGCCAGCACATTTCACCTGGCATATCGTAATTCAATGATTCATTATTAGCAGATAAATTACGCTTACGTAATCATGCACTTGGCACTTTCAAACAATATTTTTGTCGACCTGTCTTTCTTGCATCATTAATAGCACATAAACACATAAACTGAGACTTGTAACTGGTTTCATTAATAAATAAAAGTAATGTTGAAATAATAGAGTTATTGTTATTTATACCATATTCGTGCAAACCATCTCACATCGTTCCCAAACTGCCGTGAAAATAATCCCAATGTGAGAGATGGAACTCATTATCATGTTACACGCAAATCTCACAATTTTTCAACAAGATGTGTTCGCCACAGACTTGTAGCAAGCTTGTTGTCACTTTATCAAGTTGCTACAAGGTTGTCACTAACATTGTAATAACTTGGTAACAAGTTGTTGAATTGCCGGACGATAATAAGTTATAGCAAGTCTGCATGTCGAGTCAACAACCTTGTCATTAGCAAGTTGTCGATAAGCCGTCGACAACTTGTCAACAAGCTAAGAACATGCAGTGCGAGGCACATCCTGATAACAAGTTGTTGAAACAGCATTAGATTAGGTTTTCAGTGCTGTAGTTGCACTGGAAGGGATTGGCTTTTATTGGACCTCTACGGAGACCAGTTTAGTACTGATAGAGCTATTAAATCAGTACGAAAAAAGTGAGTTCAGGTAAAAGATCCTCCTGCGGTAACACTGGACCAATAGAAGATGGATGTAACTTGAAGACCTCTAAGGAGACCAGTTTAGAACTGACAAAGCTATCTACAGTAGTATAAATATAGTTAGTTTAGTGAGTATAGATCTGGCTGTCTCGTTTATGAATACAAAGAAGTATTGATCAAAAATATTGTAGGAGTGGATTACTTTGTTTTGTTTTTTTCTTCGCGAAGTGCGTCCAAGCATCCTTGAGCGACGACACCCAACTTTCTCATGGAGGATTTCCTGCTACAAATATTGTTCGTTTGTAATAATAAACAGATCTTAGAGTTATACCTTACTAATGACGTTTTTGCGTAGTTATTATTGGACAGACTTAGAGACTAATCGTAAGGTGCATAAGTGTATTCTTACTTTTAAATGTTTAAAAGATCTATTTTACTAGAAATTCAAATTTCCATAGCTATAATACCAGGAGACGTTCTGATCTACACCTGCCGAAGCCAAAACTTACTCTCGGCAAACGTACGTTCAGATATTCGGGCTCAGTGTTATTCAACACGCTACCCGCTCACATCAAAGGTGAGAGACACTTTCGTCTTTTAGAAGACTTGTACGAGCCCATTTCTTAGGTTGCTACTTTTTATAAATTGTGGACATGTTCAATAATTTTACCTATAGTAGAATTATTTTATGATAGTTTAATTAGGGATTTCATTTTAGCATATTGTATTTTAAATCTTGTGATATAGCTTGCTTACTGAATGCAGGGCCCCTATAGATACCAGCCACGTGCTGAATGGGCTACCCTGCTGAAATAAAGTTATACCATTTTACCATTATAATGACAAATGTAAAAATATCATTCAGGTCAATTTATTCATAAATTTTGCCAAAACATGTTATGAAAGAAATTCGAAACAATACTCTTGATTTTTGAGAGCTAAGAACTCTAATAGGCACTTGAACTTAAGTGCTGAGCCGGAAACCCGATGACAGTTCGCTCAAATTAGATTTGACTAAAAAGACCTTTATAGCCTTTGCCTTGGAACACCTCACGCATAAAAGCGCGCGAAAACAGCCAAGCTAACCAGGAGTCGACCGCCAGCTATCGCGATGAAGTGTTGGACAATTCTAGCCTTGCTGATTACAGTCTGTTCTGTGTTTCTTGGTGTTGGACACGCAGAAGAAACCGAAGATGATTTTAGAGAGCAAGCTTTGGAAGACGTCTATAGCGACACCGAAGACGATGGGCAATTGTAAGTCTGTCCTGTGTAATTTCTTCATTGTGGGCATTTCTTCATACTGACATATACTCGTCTTCAAGATTTCCTTTCGTATAAGGCCTCAATTACCAGAATTTTCTATATTTAACATGGCGATTTTTAACCGCTAAAGTTTCCTGACCATAATCTCAATCCTTAATCATAACCATAATCATAATCCTAATGCTGACCTTAATCCTAGGCTAGTTCTAAAGTGATCCTGTACTTGACATGTGCCGCTATGCAATAAACTAGTTTTTTTTTCTTGCAATGTTTCATATTATTTTCCGACTTGACATATAGATCTGATTCGTTTGAAAATACGGATAACGATGGGCAAACAATGTTAGACTGTGTTAGATTGACTGGTTCGAACTTGCTACATCATTCTACGCCTATACGTGTACTGTAAAAGGTTCTTGAAATTATCAATACATGTATCTTCTTCCTTTCAATTCAGAGAGAACGCCTTGGACAATGTAAATGAGAGTCCGTCAAATGACGAAGACGAACCAGAAATATTCAAACGCTCGCGTGGACCATATAGAAGAGTACCCCGATGTTGGGGTCGTCGATGTATTCGTCGCCGCCCATGTTATGGTCTTCGATGTTTTCGTCGTCGTCCATGGCCTTGTTGGGGTCGTCGATGTGTTCGTCGCCGCCCATGTTGGGGTCGTCGGTGTATTCGTCGCCGCTTATCGGGAGATGAAGGTTGAAAACCATATCATGTTTAGCGTAAAATATTCATGTTACAAACAAATCACATTAATCACTTTTCACAAGACACTTTGTGTATTTCACATTTTGTGTTTCTTGATCAAATTATCCATTCCATCTTTTCCATACCTCAGGAGTTAAAACTCGCGATGATTTGCGTTATCATTTGACCACGGCTTAACACTAAAGCAATAAGATGTAACCACATCTAAACTTTTAGGGAGAACAGTTAAGAACTGATAGAGCTATACAAGTTAAATAAAGATAGATTAGTTAAGTTTCCTTCTGCAATAACACTGGAGAAATAAGTGTTGGCCCTTTCTAAACCTGTTGGGAGAACAGTTGTGCGGACTGATAGATCTATCTAGTATAATAACTAAAGTTAAATAAGTTTAGGTTCGTTAGACGCCTAAACAGATCACCTTTGCTGGACCTCGATTCTATGGAGGACAGTTGAAACGAAACTGATTGAGCTATTCAGTATGAAACTATACCTGTAAAATACAATGAGAACTTCGACGTTTCGAGCGAAGGCCCTTCGTCTGGAAGTTAGTAGAATGGGTCGGGGAAAAGTTAGTAGAAGAATGGGTCGTATTTTCTATACTCTACCCACAGTGGCACCGCATATTCAGCATGAACTAAGACTTTGTTTACTTCAGAATAAAATTGATTTGGGATAATCTTTTTACAGAATCTCCTCGCTCAACGAATGACAAACCATTGCTGGATCTAGAATAAAAGCACCCAGACGTTGTGGCTAGCACATTTCACCAGGGATATCGTAATTCAATGAATCATTATTAGCACATAAAGTACGCATACGTAATCATGCACTTTTAAACAATATTTAGAGCGAGACTTGTAAGTGGTTTCATTAATTAATAAAAGTAATGTTGAAATAATGAAGTTACTGTTTTTTATATCATATTCGAGCGAACGATCTCACTTCGTTGCCAAACTGCAGTGAAAATAATCCCAATGCTAGAGATGGAACTCATTATCTACATGTTATACGCAAATCTCACATTTTGTCAACAAGAAGTGTTCGCCACAGATTTGTAGCAAGGTTGCCAACAAGTCGTAACACTGTTGTGGCAATTTTTGATCAAGTTGCTACAAGGTTGTTGAATTGCAGGACGATAATAAGTTGTTGATGTTGGAACTACTTGTAGCAAGTCTGTCGAGTCAACAACCTTGTAGCAAGTTGTGACAAGCTAGGAACAAGCAGTGCCAACACATTCTGATAACAAGTTGTTGAAACAGCATTAGTACAAGTCTGCTGCAGGTTTGTTACAACTCGGTACGTTTTTACGTGTGTACGACAGAGGTGAAGGGCACATATAAAAGTATTTACTATTTACTTACCATTATGTCACAAAAACGCTCAACTCTATCAAGTAGTAACACTTCATTTAGCATATACAATTATACAAATTAGCTGCAACGTCGTGAAAGCAAAGCCGTGGACGGCTTATGTCGCAAAAGTATTTGTGCATAATTATAGGTGTTAATAAGTTCCTTGTACGATTAGTCAAGTGGTTCAAAATTATCATTACTTTTCGAACAAAATCATGACCTTTGGCACAGAGCCTCCACGGAACCTGCCTATCAATATTAAAGTCGGTGCCCATTAATTGCTTCAAAGATTTTTCCAGAGGCATTTCTGTGGTTTTGCATATTCTTCTCACAAAGAAAAAAGGTAAAATTTAAGCATCTCCGCTACAACAAGTCAACAACATGGATTGCTTCAGCCGTAAGAACTCACGAAAAGAAGCAAAATGATATATTTCGCCTCTACATACGACTTATTGATGCAGCGAAATTAAACATATAAATTGCGAGATAATGTAACTGCGCACGCGCATTGTGTCTGCAAAGTGTAGATTTTCTCGACTTTCCGTAAGCTATAATATCTTTACCATGCAACGCATAGTATCGTGCAATTTGCAATAGCTTATTTTGCCGCTTTACGCACGTACATTTTATTGAAATGATTCACTTTTCCCTCACAGCGATTCTCAAATTTGACTGGAATGCGGTACTTGATCACGAATCATGTATGTCCTTGTTAAAATCCGCCATTTTGAATTTGACTAGGAGTGAAAACAACGAAGTATACAAACAAAACTAAGAGAAGTTTTCATCGTCAACAAGTGTTATCTTGCTTTACAAGTTTTGCAGTTTCAAGTAGAGTTTTAAAGTAGCCTATTATAGGTTCTTTGGAGGCATTTTAAGTCCTGCATAGCAGTGCATTTATAGAAGCAATAAAATATATATCGTTTATATTTTATTTTATTTTATATAAAGCAGTTTCGATCTGTAAGCCTCTTCCTCAATTCAAATATTCATGGTGTCAGTTTCCGGGAAAATAAAACAATTATATGGCGCCTAACGGCGGTGCTGTACACACCAATATTCCCATGCACGCACACTGATGTTCAAAACAATATCAAAACTCGAAACTTGGCAATGTATTGATCTTAACCACTTTGAACTCTCAAACCAGGGCTTTAAGTTTGTCCATGCAGTGAAAGAATTATTTAAATATTTTAAATAATTTATATAACTTATGCTACAATGATATCTATTTCTTTGTTATATATATATATATAATTATCTTAATTACTTTATTTGATTTCAGTGTAGATAGAATGACGTCAAAAGCGGGGTACATATTTGACAGGACACAGGTCTCTTATATAACTTCATGAAAATCGGTCAGTGAAATGGAATGCTCATGGAATTATATAGCATTGAATGATTATATCTATTTACGGTATCACAAGTTATTTCTGCCTAGAATGCAGACTTCACTTTCATTGACATTATTTTGAAAATGACTACCCTAGTCTTGTAGAAGCGTCCGAGTTGAAATTACTTTTAAAGTACCGAACATTCGAAATATTTCTATTTGGAGATAATCGCTATCACGCATTTTGTGGTTTTAAAACACTTTGAAGTATGTAAAAACAAACGGCAACTATCTCGTTAATCGACACACTTGTATGATGTAAATATAGTTTTTAATAAAGGCAAATATTTTATGAAAATTCATAGACATCAGTCATTATTAATTCCACTATGTATGCCCAAATTATATGATATGATGCTAATATGCTATATTATTTTAAATAGGTCTATAGCAATATTCAATACTGAGTAAATAACGATTGGGATCCATAACGGTCTCGGGTCCATAAAACACACTGTGTCCCTCGGTGTCAGTAAATAAGTATTAAATATAGGTAAAACACTGGAAATAGATTCAAAGCAGTTAAATTTCGGGCACCCCCTTCTATAATGTTGATAGGTAGCTATAGGTGCCAAGGAAGCTCTGTGCTAAATGTCATGTTTTATCACTCTTGTCAGGATCATGGTTAAACTGTGTAATAAGCGCGACATGGCTGGATTGCATACCGAAAAAAATGACTGTTTTGTTTGGTGCAAACATAGAAATAATAGATATAGATTATAGAATGTGTACTTGACCATGAATCCGATGTCTCCACTTTTTCTCATGCGTGCCCTATTGAAATTCGCCATATTCAATTTGACTAGGAGTGAAAACTCCAAAGTACAAACAAAGCTAAAAGAACATTTTCATCGTCAAGTTGTTTTATCTTGCTATCTAATTTACAGTTTAAGTAGAGTTTTAAAGTATTAGGTTATTTGGAGGCACAAAATATTTAAGTCCCGCATATTACAATAGATCGCAAGTAACGTCTTTTCAAGGAGAACAATCTGATTTTAAAAGAATCAAGGGTGGCGTTCCCAAGGGGAGTAAGCTGGGTCCAATTGCTTTCATAATTAAAATAAATCAATTACCAATGTCTATCGTACCCAAAGACCAAAGGATGAAGGAATGGAATTGAACGGTAAGAAGTGTATGGAGATGATTATTGATTTTAGGAAAAATAGATCGACGATACCCCCAATTCATATTGGAGGTTGCAATGTATCTCGTACAAAATCATATAAATTATTGGGAATATGGTTAGACGATGATCTAAAATGGAAATCTAATACTGAATATGTCACAAAGAAAGCGGAAAAGCGTCTGTATTTATTAAAGATTTTGAAGAGTTATGGCGCCCCCACGGGTGATTTGTTATCATTCTACTGTACAGTAATTCGTTCCATTCTAGAATATGGTGCAGAGATTTGGAGCGGAGGTCTAACACAAGAACAGAAGAAGAGTATTGAACGAATTCAAAAACGATCACTTAGAATAATTTGTCCAAAGCAAGATTATGATCAAGCATTAATCGAGACCAAATTACAAACTTTGGAGGAACGTAGGGATGATTTATGTGTATCCTTAATTAAGAAAATGCTAGAGCCAAATCATAAACTTCATAGCCTATTACCAATGAAACTAGAATATGTTAGACAAAAGAAAACAAGAGCTAATACTCAAAGGATATATAATTTCTCTTGTAAAACTGAACGTTTTAAACATAGTACATTGGTTTATTCTATGGACTTGTATAATTCTAAATTAGTTGATTAGAATGACCTATTTTATTTAAATTTTAAATGCACGATGTAAATAGATAGAATGGGTATAGATTAGTAAGTTTTCATATATTTAATGGACGATGTAAATAGATAAAATAGATATAGATTAGTACGTTTTTTGCATTTGTATTGTAAACACATTGTAAATTAGCGTAACTGCTACTAAATGTATCAATAAACCATTAGCATTACCATATTATACATTAGTGCATTTATAGAAGCATGGAAAGAACACGTTTATTTTATATAAAGCAGTTTCGATCTGTAAGCCTCTTCATCCAGTGAAATATTGATGGTGTCAGTTTCCGGAAAACAAAACAATTATATGGCGGTGCTGTTTTCCCACACCAATATTCAAAACAATGGTCAATATCAAAACTCGAAACTTGGCGATGTATTGTCTATTGATCTTAACCACTTTAGACTCTCAAAATTCGTACGATTTATGGTTTGTCTTTGTTCTGTTTTGTGCGTGTGTATATATCTTAAAGAGTATTTAATTTAGGGTACGAAATTTATGACCCGATCCAACGAGGATGAGAATTCTCATTAACTTTGAGCTGGTTCAGGTTTTGAGGAGAGTTTTTGCTTGTTTAACCGGTACGCGTGGTAATATCCAGTCAACTCTCATGCAACTCTTGTTTTCGTTTGACCGGGGCAATAGAGTTGATGAAACTCTCATGCAAACTCTCGAGTTGCAACTTTCATCAACTCTCATCCTCGTTTGTCCAGGTAGGCCGTAGGATGAGCATCCAAAAGATGCTTAGAAAACGGATTCCGTTGCACCCTCGTGGAACTACATAATTTTCACATGAATCAATAGATAAAAACTTACTTTATCAGAATCCGTTGCTCCCCAAGCGAAACAGGTGCACAATTGAGAAAAAAATCCCTCCAAAGTTTGCTATTTTCGCGCTTCGAAATATTCGAACCGCCATTATTTTGGTAGCAAATACGCATGCGCATATCAGCCAAACTCGCACTGCGCATGCGCACAAACACGCACATGCTTCGAAGTGGAAACATGCTTTAATAGTTATGCAAAACAATCATGGCTGAAGATATTTATAAAACTCGAATATCCTCATGTTTTATGCATTTTGATGGCGTTACGGAGCAACTTTGCAAAGTTACACGCCAAAGGCTTAAGAAATTTCTTGAGTGTAGGTCTAAATGGGCCAAACTTAAATGTCAACAAGCTTAAATAGCTAAGACATCGTACGAGAACATCGATGAGGGATCTGTAAATTGACTCAATTCATAGATGGAGAAGAACCCTGACAGCATTAACTTAGAATGGTACCATCATGAAATGCTGGAAGAGATTTTGTGATGAAGAGAAGATCCGTAGACAACAGAGAAAAGAAGAAACTTCTACCGAAGAACCACATGTGGAAGTGGAGCCAATAGAACCAAGGCGAAAAATTACACGTCAATCAGTCGCAGAAGCTAATAAGACTCTGTCTAAAAGAAACGAGCATGTACTCCCAGAGATATGTATTATTTGTGGAAGAGACGCCTCTTGGTTCTCACTAGACAAGGTATGGTCATTTTGATAGGTATAATACTAGCGCAATGTGCACAACATTCTCGGGTTTGGTTTTAAAATATCTTGAATTGTGATCAATTAAGTGTATTTAGGGTAAAGCGGTTTCTAATGCTACAAACGTCCAACCTTGTTATTAGCAGATATTTAGTTTAATAATTTTGTTTCACACCAGGTAACTAAGAAGAGAAGAAGAACCCCACTCATGTTGGCAGAAACAATTGATGCTGGTACAGCTGCCGAGAGAAAGAATGATGAACAGATACTCGTGCAAATCCGGGGAAAGACTGTGTAGCACTGGAAGTCCGCTATCACAAAGTTTGCTACTGCAATTAAACAAAATTTCTCACGAGAGAGACGAAGAAGCAATCGGAGACTGAAAGATGTACATCAGTGCACGAGAAGTCTTATGATGTCATCTGTAAGGTGCCACATCCATACTAAAGTTGCCACGCAAGACGTCAAATTGACGTTTTTATCTAAACCCACCCACCCAGCCTCGAAAATGTCAAGCGTGCCATATGTTATATGTAATATAGTAAGATTTTCTTAAGATATTCATTTTGCTACGATAAAAACGCCTACCCACCCAAAACGTCAACTTGACGTTTTGCGTGGCAACTTGAGTCGTGGCCCCTAAGAAAGTAATCGAGACGGAGGTCATTGGAAATAAGCAAATAAAGTATGTGAAAGATTTGCTGGATAAATTTGTTATCATTGCTAAGGACACCGAGAATGTGGATGCATCTAGTAAATATAGAGCTTTTAAACTCAAGCAACGACTGATGAAAAGTTATCCCCAACTTGTGTTCTGTGTACCAAAAATGAGAAATGTTATTGAGATTGTATATGTGGAAAATTTGGATTCTTCTGAATTGGTTGAGGAGCATATGTCAAATAAGTCTGAAAACAATGATGAAGACTTTGATAAAGAGAGCTGTACCATTGATGATGATGATCTGAATTCCAACACAGAAACTGAGGGAACTTCTAAATTGTTCCTTGTTATTCTAGATAGTGGCTAAATACCAACTTATGTCACAATATAATATATGTAATAGTTCAAATACGAGAAGTAGAACTTTACCAGAGAAAAGCCATGACAGCTTATTGTAGAATACATGCAATCTCGTTTTGAGTGTAGGCCCTTGGCCAGGATCCAATAAGTGGGATTTTATTGCACTGATGTGAAAATCTGGGCTCAAGGATGAAAACATTTCTTTCAATTATAGCCGGTTATGATGAAATTATTATCTTTTTTTATGATGAATTTCGAGTTGGTGCCTGGGACATGTTTCTTTCACAGTTAAAGGTCCTTCACTGGTGCAGTCTGGCTTCGTTGGTTGGAACAGATGGTTGGAACGAATGGAAAAGTTGGTCCAAATCGAAGATTGGTATCGATAGAATATACTTAAGCGATGGATGGAACGCACAATTTAAGAAGCCCCAAACATATCTTGCATAGTTATTCAATAATACATTAAAGATTCAATCAGAGGTTTTCGTAGGAGTTTATATAAATATCCCTTAATAAAGCTCGGGACAAACTGGGAAACATTGTTGCGCAAAGATATTTGTCATATTATTTGTCTTACCAATGTTTCAGTATGTCATATTGTCCTACCAGCGTCGGCAAATGGAGAAAGAGTGTTTCATCAAATGTTTCTGAATTTGGTAGGAAATATTTTTGCTTTCCAGGAAGCAAATTTTGTTTCTGCAATAAAAGCCAATGTTTCCAGATGTGGGAGACAGGGAAACATTTGAGCAAACATTGAAAATCGCGAATATTTCTGCGACAATGTTTCTTACGTTTGACCAAGGCTTTAGTTTAGCGAAATATTTAATTTGTTCCTTGATCGTGTGAATTGTATGTAATATATACAAACCGCACAAGAGGTCTTTATCAGATTTAAAACATCGAGGCGCAGCCGAGTGTTTTAGATCTGATAAAGGCCGAACTGTAAGGTTTGTATATGACTTCTAAAATGACTCGTTTTGTATACGCTCACTGGCGTTGGAATTTTGAAGATTGATGTTATCTACGCTGTAAAAATTGAAGGAGAAAATTTGAGCAAGTCTATGTCAAATATATAGATCCGCTACGGGTCATGAGTTTCCTTTGTATTTTGCCTATGAATAATTAATGAATTTTAGAAGTAATATATACAAACCGCATAAGAGGTCTTTATCAGATTTAAAACATCGAGGCGCAGCCGAGTGTTTTAGATCTGATAAAGGCCGAACTGTAAGGTTTGTATATGACTTCTAAAATGACTCGTTTTGTATACGCTCACTGGCGTTGGAATTTTGAAGATTGATGTTATCTACGCTGTAAAAATTGAACGAGAAAATTTGAGCAAGTCTATGTCAAATATATAGATCCGCTACGGGTCATGAGTTTCCTTTGTATTTTGCCTATGAATAATTAATGAATTTTAGAAGTAATATATACAAACCGCACAAGAGGTCTTTATCAGATTTAAAACATCGAGGCGCAGCCGAGTGTTTTAGATCTGATAAAGGCCGAACTGTAAGGTTTGTATATGACTTCTAAAATGACTCGTTTTGTATACGCTCACTGGCGTTGGAATTTTGAAGATTGATGTTATCTACGCTGTAAAAATTGAAGGAGAAAATTTGAGCAAGTCTATGTCAAATATATAGATCCGCTACGGGTCATGAGTTTCCTTTGTATTTTGCCTATGAATAATTAATGAATTTTAGAAGTAATATATACAAACCGCACAAGAGGTCTTTATCAGATTTAAAACATCGAGGCGCAGCCGAGTGTTTTAGATCTGATAAAGGCCGAACTGTAAGGTTTGTATATGACTTCTAAAATGACTCGTTTTGTATACGCTCACTGGCGTTGGAATTTTGAAGATTGATGTTATCTACGCTGTAAAAATTGAAGGAGAAAATTTGAGCAAGTCTATGTCAAATATATAGATCCGCTACGGGTCATGAGTTTCCTTTGTATTTTGCCTATGAATAATTAATGAATTTAGAAGTAATATATACAAACCGCACAAGAGGTCTTTATCAGATTTAAAACATCGAGGCGCAGCCGAGTGTTTTAGATCTGATAAAGGCCGAACTGTAAGGTTTGTATATGACTTCTAAAATGACTCGTTTTGTATACGCTCACTGGCGTTGGAATTTTGAAGATTGATGTTATCTACGCTGTAAAATTGAAGGAGAAAATTTGAGCAAGTCTATATCAAACATATAGATCCGCTACGGGTCATGAGTTTCCTTTGTATTTTGCCTATGAATAATTAATGAATTTTAGTAATATATACAAACCGCACAAGAGGTCTTTATCAGATTTAAAACATCGAGGCGCAGCCGAGTGTTTTAGATCTGATAAAGGCCGAACTGTAAGGTTTGTATATGACTTCTAAAATGACTCGTTTTGTATACGCTCACTGGCGTTGGAATTTTGAAGATTGATGTTATCTACGCTGTAAAAATTGAAGGAGAAAATTTGAGCAAGTCTATGTCAAATATATAGATCCGCTACGGGTCATGAGTTTCCTTTGTATTTTGCCTATGAATAATTAATGAATTTTAGAAGTATATTTATATATTCTCCGTCCTGTTTGATACAGGTGGGTTTTTTACCTCACACAAATTTGCATAAACAATATTTAATGTGCGTGTATTTATTCGTTAATATTACAAGGATTGATCTCTATTCCGTGATTTTATTTTGTTGTTTTTACGGGGGAAATCGGGGAAAACCCACAGGGAAAATGCATTTTTCTGTTTGCGCGTGCGCAGTGCGAGTTTTTGTTGTTGTTTTTTTTTGGGTTTTTTTAAATATTTATTGAGTCTTTATTGTACATTAATATAGAATTCATATGTTCACACATAATATAAACAAACAACCAAAAGTCAATATAAATTATGTACAATATTAACTGTATAGTCGACTCAAAGGGAAAAGCACAAACGGGACATTAAGTCCCATGCATGGTGCAACCCCCAAAGCAGCAGTAATAATACATGCTGTAAGTACATACATACATACACACATACACACATACACAAACACACATGCATTAAATAAATAGAAAGAAAGTCGCTTCCCCCATTACGCACCATGAATACAATCACCATGACTACGACCACAAGAAGGCTTCTCAGTCTCTCAGATGTTCTTGCAAAATTTTAGTGGTCGCAAGTAATATAAGTAATTGTATTCAGTTAACAATGAGGGGAAACGTCTATTTTAACTACAGTTAAGATCTGTGGCACGGGCAGTCCCGCGCCAGTGTCCACGTGCATGGCAAGTCTATGTCAAATGTTGTAATAACCAAATTTCCATATGTGGCTTTAAGAGTTCTTTTGAAAGAGGAAAGGCTGGCGAAGCTTGTAGAGGGAAGTACTTTACAGCAGAGGTTCCATAACTTGACCAGACGATTGAAGTAAGAGGATTGAAACGTTTTAGACTTGCAGAATGGAACTTTGAGTACTAAAGAAGGATTTTGACAAAGGCGTATTCGACCATTGTTCGCGAGTGATACGAAAGTATGCACGTCAAGATCGATATGACCATGCAGCGCCTTGAAAAAGAACACCAAGTCCTTTATTTCTCTCTCGTAGCAGAGGGGTAGTAAGTCAAGGGTTGTCAGCCGTTCTTTGTACGCTATTTCTCCACGCTTAGCTTGCAGTATCCAAGCTGTGGCTCTTCTTTGAATACCTTCCACTCTGGATCTCATTTTGATGGTAGATGGAGACCAGATTTCAGTGGCGTAACTTAGTTGCGACTTTACCAGAGCCAAGTACAGCGTCCGCCTTACTGCGGTGTTAGTCAGTAGAGGGCAAGTTCTTTTGAGCAGACCAAGCATCTTGTTCCCTTTGGCGGTGATGGTATGAACATGATCGTCCCATGTCAGGTTGTCATTTACGAGGACGCCAAGATCTTTTTCCTTGTAAACACGAGCAAGCTCCTTCGAGTTCATGCGATATGGGTACGTCAGCGGGGACTTCTTTCTTGTAATCGTCAACACCTTGCACTTCGAGTCGTTAAAATCGAGGTTGTTGTCACGGCTCCAACAACCAAGATCTGTTAAAGCTTGTTGCAAATGTTCACAATCACCTGCTGACGTAATAGACTTGTACAGTTTGGTGTCGTCTGCATACAAAGCGGCCATGGTCTCATCAGGTAAGATGTCGGGAAGATCATTTATAAATATCACAAACAGAACAGGGCCCAAGATACTGCTTTGCGGCACACCATGCAGATGTAACAGGCGCCCAATTTGATGTAGCTCCATCAATCACCACTCTTTGTTGACGACCACTGAGATAGTCTGCGAACCATTCATATAACTGGCCTGACACACCGTATAACGCAAGTTTGTGGAGAAGAATTTGGTGATCGACATAGGCCGTAGGATGAGCATCCAAAAGATGCAATTCCGTTGCACCCCTCGTGGAACTACGTAATTTTCACATGAATCAATAGATAAAAACTTACTTTATCAGAATCCGTTGCTCCCCAAGCGAAACAGGTGCACAATTGGGAAAAAAATCCCTCCAAAGTTTGCTATTTTCGCGCTTCGAAATATTCGAACCGCCATTGTTTTGGTAGCAAATACGCATGCGCTTGTCAGCCAAACTCTCACTGCGCACGCGCAGACAGAAAAATGGATTTTCCCTGTGGGTTTTCCCCGATTTCCCCCGTAAAAACAACAAAATAAAATCACGGAATAGAGATCAAACCTTGTAATATTGACGAATAAAACACACACATTAAATATTGTTTAAAACACATTGTACATTTTGCTTGCCCATATGCTAAATCACTTCAATTCATTGGCTGTTGTTTGACAAATATCTTTGCGCAACAATGTTTCCCAGTTGGTCCCGGGCTTTAAGGGATATTTATATAAACTCCTAGGAAAACCTCTAATTGAAAGAAACATGTCCCAGGCACCAACTCGAAATTCATCATAAAAAAAGATCAATGGACCATTCCCCTATTAAACTAACTTTTGAATTAGGAAATTGTATCAGTACAGCTGGAAAGAGCATCCTAAGTTTAGTAAAATTGCAAAGTTTGGTTGTGAAATGTTGTAAAATGTGGAAAATATAGCCCTGCGAAGTTGGTAAATTTTCTATATTAGAGACCTTAAGATTGAAGTTTACGGCAAACCGCAAACCGCTGTGAAAGTTGAGGTTTTTGCTGTTGTAATTCACCAGCTTTTACACAAATTTTGAAAGATATCAAACATTCGTATAGCTTACGAAATTGTGCACTAATCAATTAAACAAGATTAATCACCATTGGCGTTCTCGCCAAACCAGAAAAAAATACATCTTGAGGTTTGAAGTTTACATTTGGCGTATAAATTTCATGCTTGAACGCCTAAAGGCACTCGTAGGCGTACAACGGTAAACCTCGAACCTCAAGATGTAGTTTCCTGGTTTGGCGAGAACGCCAATGGTGACTAAACTTTGTTAATTGATTAGTGCACAATTTCGTAAGTTATACGAATGTTTGATATATTTCAAAATTTGTGTAAAAGTTGGTGAATTACAACAGCAAAAACCTCAACTTTCACAGCGGTTTGTGGTTTGCCGTAAACGTCAATCTTAAGGTCTCTATTTTTATTACGCATAAAACGGTTACCACTTTTTTAAAAGTGGTAACCGTTTTCCGCACGTAATACAAAAATATAGAAAATTTACCAACTTCACAGCGCTATATTTTCCACATTTTACGACATTTCGCAACCAAACTTTGCAATTTTGCTAAACTTAGGATGCTCTTTCCAGCTGTACTGATACAATTTCCTAATTCAAAAGTTAGTCTAATAGGGGAATGGTCCATTGGGAGGAAATATAAAATCCATAATTTCATCATAACTATCTATAATTGAAAGAAATATTTTCATCCTTGAGCCCAGATTTTCATCAGTGCAATAAAATCCCACTTATTGGATCCTGGCCAAGGGCCTACGCTCAAAACGAGATTGCATGTATTCTACAATAAGCTGTCCTGGCTTTTGTCTGGTAAAGTTCTACTTCTCGTATTTTAACTATTACATATATTATATTGTGACATAAGTTGGTATTTAGCCACTATCTAGAATAGCAAGGAATGAATTAGAATTTCCCTCAGTTTCTGTGTTGGAATTCAGATCATCATGGTACAGCTCTCTTCATGACTTATTTGACATATGTTCCTCAACCAATTCAGAAGAATCCAAATTTTCCACATAATTATACAATCTCACTAACATTTCTCATTTTCGGTACACAGAACACAAGTTGGGGATAACTTTTCATCAGTCGTTGCTTGAGTTTAAAAGCTCTATATTTAGATGCATCCACATTCTCAGTGTCCTTAGCAATGATAACAAATTTCTCCAGCAAATCTTTCATATACTTTATTTGCTTATTTCCGATGACCTCCGTCTCGATTACTTTCTTATGCATCAGTCAAATCCAAGCGTGCCCATCCCAGGAATTTGACAAATTTTGTAAAAATGGTGCTAATGCCCCGGTGGGGTCACAAACAAGTGAAAATGCCCCATGGTGGGGCCACAAGTCAGTGGCAAATTCCCCACCCCGGGGAACCTTATTCCACTTTTGAAAGCAGATATTATTACAAAATATAAGCACGTTAATGTTGGTACAAGGCAAAACAACTACATAGCAAATATTAATAATTTTATACACATGTACTGTATGTTAAAAAGCTGTATCAAATTGGGGTTGTGTCCATATGAACAAACCATGCTTCGTTAGGAGCAAAATAATGTGGAACATTGCAGCCAAATTAAGTCTAAGCTTTGAGCAACGAGAACTACGACGTTTCGAGCGGCAAAGGGCCTACGCTTCCAGACGAAGGGCCCCCGGTTCGAAACTTACCTACACTGGCACCACAAAGCCGAAGTCTTTCTATTTGGCCAAATGGTTTTATTAGGTTCAAAATAGAAAATTTTCTAATGCCCTACCCCCGGGCTAACATTAGCTTTCAAATCCCCCACCCCAGGGAGGAGCCAAAGTGTCAAATGCGGGGGGGGGGGATGGGCACACTTGGATTTGACTGATGCATTACAGAAGACATCATAAGACTTCTCGTACACTGATGTAGATCTTTCAGTCTCCGATTGCTTCTTCGTCTCTCTGGTGAGAAATTTTGTATAATTGCAGTAGCAAACTTTGTGATAGCACAGTCTTTCCCCTGGATTTGCACAAGTATCCGTTCATCATTCTTTCTCTCGGCAGCTGTACGTAGAAGACCAGCATCAATTGTTTCTGTCAACATGAGTGGGGTTCTTCTTCTCTTCTTAGTTACCTGGTGTAAAACAAAATTATTAAACTAAATATCTGCTAATAACAAGGTTGGATGTTTGTAGCATTAGAAACTACTTTTCCCTAAATAAACTTAATTGATCACATTTCAAGATATTTTAAAACCAAACCCGAGAATGTTGTGCACATTGCGCTAGTATATACCTGTCAAAATGACCATACCTTGTCTGGTGAGAACCAAGAGGCGTCTCTTCTACAAATAATACATATCTCTGGGAGTACATGCTCGTTTCTTTTAGGCAGGGTCTTATTAGGTTCTACGACTGATTGACGTGTAATTTTTCGCCTTGGTTCTATTGGCTATTTGGCTCCACTTCCACATGTGGTTCTTCGGTAGAAGTTACAGTTTTAGAGCTAGTTCCTTCTCCTTTTTCTTCTTTTCTCTGTTGTCTACGGATCTTCTCTTCATCACAAAATCTCTTCGAGCATTTCATGATTGTACCATTCTATGAATTGACAGATCCGTCATCGATGTTCTCGTACGATTTCTTAGCTATTTCAGCTTGTTGACACTTAAGTTTGGCCTATTTAGAC
Organism: Trachythela sp. YZ-2020; assembly: GCA_016169945.1. Taxonomy (NCBI): domain Eukaryota; kingdom Metazoa; phylum Cnidaria; class Anthozoa; order Malacalcyonacea; family Clavulariidae; genus Trachythela; species Trachythela sp. YZ-2020. Next base: position 244,724 of record JADLSH010000013.1, on the reverse strand, counting down.
CTACACTCAAGAAATCTCTTAAGCCTTTGGCGTGTAACTTTGCAAAGTTGCTCCGTAACGCCATAAAAAATGCATAAAACATGAGGATATTCGAGTTTTATAAATATCTTCAGCCATGATTGTTTTGCATAACTAAGCGTGTTTCCACTTCGAAGCATGTGCGTGTTTGTGCGCGTGCGCAGTGCGAGTTTTGCTGACTGCGCATGCGTATTTGCTACCAAAACAATGGCGGTTCGAATATTTCGAAGCGCGAAAATAGCAAACTTTGGAGGGATTTTTTTCCCAATTGTGCACCTGTTTTGCTTGGGGAGCAACGGATTCTGATAAAGTAAGTTTTTATCTATTGATTCATGTGAAAATTATGCAGTTCCACGAGGGGTGCAACGGAATCCGTTTTCTAAGCATCTTTTGGATGCTCATCCTACGGCCTAACAGTGTCAAATCAAGTTTGGCTGAAATGCGCATGCGTATTTGCTACCAAAACAATGGCGGTTCGAATATTTCGAAGCGTGAAAATAGCAAACTTTGGAGGAATTTTTTTCCCAATTGTGCACCTGTTTCGCTTGGGGAGCAACGGATTCTGATAAAGTAAGTTTTTATCTATTGATTCATGTGAAAATTACGTAGTTCCACGAGGAGTGCAACGGAATTGCATCTTTAGGATGCTCATCCTACGGCCTAAGGTCTAGGGCTTTAAGTTTGTCCACAGTGAAAGAATACTTTCAACTGTAATATATATACATATACCGTATATAACTTATGTTACATAATATATTTCTTTGTTTATACATATAATTATCTTAAAGTGCTTATGAACGCAAAATGGGTTTTTATTGATTTGGATAGAACATAAAAAGTTAGTTAATAAGTTCTAGATTAGTTTTTGGCTTAGACTTTTAGTTTCGGAGATATAAAGGCTCAAAGTCGCTATTTTGGAAAAAAAGTAGCGTCTTCCGGGGGACTGGGTCCCAGGAACGTGTGTATTTAATTTTACTATAAAAACAATTACATTTGGATAAATCATCTTGAAAAGTCGGCTATTTCTTGAGGAAAAAAACACATTTTTGAACTCAAACACATTTTTGACTGTGTAAAGTAACCCTTCTAGTGGTTTGCATCGTCAATCGTGGAATATAGACGAAGGAATGGATTTAAATGCGATTTCAAAGTCGATCGTGGAGACGACCATGACACTTGATGACAGTAACTTATGTCTATAAATTCTGGGACATAGATGCCTCTTGCTTATAAAATTCTTTCGAAAGAAGAAATAAATGAACGAATGCAAGGGTTAAAAGTTTGTTGGAATGGAACTTAAACCTTTTACTGCATTTTATAGTCTTCATGCCTTCATGGACATGGGAATCGGTTGCATTTCATTTCTACACCTGCTTTAAAGTTGGTTCTCACTTTAGCAAGGAAGCTTGTTTCCCTACAAATTTTACATTCAAATTTGCCCAAAATTTGAACATTTTCAAGAATAGTAACTGGTTAACTGCAACTGGCCAACCCACAATCTAATGAAATTGGCCCCCATGTATATTCTCACAGAACCTTTCATAGAAAGATTGGTTGGCAGATTGTCATCTTTGTCCATGTAACTGAAAGATGATCAATACACGGATATCATAAACTGGATATATATATATATATATAGTATGGTATTTAGTGTTTGTTTCACATAACATACGTACCTCAAATAACATGGATATAATTTCCTTCCCCTCGCCAGCTATCTTAAATGAATAAGACTCCAGCCCTTGGGACACTGGATGGCGGCTTAAAAGGAGGAAGGAATATTTGATGACATTTATTCATCTACATGAGTTTGAATATGATAACATTTTTACTCAAACATCATTGTTCAAAATGTTCTAGAACAATTTACCCACGCAAGATGTAATTTGAGATATGACCTGCTCAATTTTTACATGATTTATTCTGAGATAGTCTGCGAATTCCATTAGATCGTCCTCATTCCACCTAACCAAAGGATTATTGCGTGGGGGCTTTTCTATAGATCCTAGTAAAGTGAAACAAACACTTACAAAAATATCAATATATATATATACACTGTATATATATATGGAGTTATTGTGACGACACTAAACATTAATTGCCACATAAATAGGCTTAGAATAATATTCATCTTTTGAGAATGTTTTAGTGGGGGAAACATATCTAAGCCATAAGGCCAGTATGTGATCTGTAAAACTTCATACTTTCTATTACAGTAGCTTTGCCTGTGTGGGCAGAGCAAGCATGCTTCAACTTTCACATTAAATGTCTGGTGTGAGAGTGATGTTTGCTTTACTCCTAGTGTACACACATCCAACTTTCTTGGCATGCCCACATAGCTGATTTAAGTAACTCGGAAAGGTGCTTCTCTGTGCAGGTAAACTGACTTCCTCCCCATGGAGGAAAATGGATGTTGACCCCCTCCCCTACCAGATGTCCTTGCACATTTTAGAAGTGGAATCCCTCCTTCCAGATCCATGGGTAAAGTTCTTCCATAGTGGGAGTCTGGCTCTTTTCTAGGTAACCCATTACCCAAAAAGCAGCTAAAGTTTAGCCGATCCAATCAAGCGCAGTTAACCCATTAATTGGCAGTACTCTACCACTGATGAGTAAAATTTGCCAATTAATGGGTTAAGCCAATCCAATCGATCAAGGGGCTGAGCTATTAAAAGTGAACTTGCCCCCAAGAGACAATAGAGTCACACTGCAACATATATTGATAAAGATGTTTAATAAATATTTAATTAAAAATGTCAATTCATCTTTCACTGATGGTTCCAGTTTGACCAGTTTACTTCACTGATAATCTAGATGAAATCACAAACAAATAGTTTAATGGGCTATACAATGTTGAAGTGTATCTCTCTATTTAGGGAATTTTCTGTTAGCCTCCCTAAGGTTCTTCAACATAGGTGGCTTAGGGACCAAGGCCTAACTGCAGAAATGCCTGATACTCAGGTTAAGGTGGTTCCACTAGTGGGACAGTGCAGCACTTGGTGATCAACTTTGTGCCAAATACATGTATCAATTAAACATATATCACCAGTATCTCACTGTCATATAAAACATGTGACATTGACCACATGTGTAGGATAATACAAGACACTGAAAGTCCACATATAAAGTAGGTTGAAGTCTAAAAGTAGAATGGCCTATTAATTTATATTAGTTAAATACCATAAAGGCATTAAAGTTGTGATAATTTCCACATTGAAACATATATGATATATTATTCTATAACAGCAGTATGTAATCTCTCAGAGGTAGAAGCACTTCGATCGATTTGTGCGTCAACAAACACCGTTGTACACCGGACATGTCCGGCGCAGAACCTTTCATCCATACTGGTTTCAATGACATTGTATACTAAGCAAATAATATGCACATTTAGGTGACATGATTCAACGTTAAATATCCAAAGTTCATACGCGCGAATAGACATCATTGCATTTGTTAAAATCACAGCTTACCTGTATGTTGATTCCTGTCCTATGTTGGGACAACTGGGTACATTTGTCTTTGTTTATAGGTCGATAACTATGGCCTGTATTTGCCACCAAATGTCTCAGATCGATGAGTTTCGGTGCCCTCTTTTCTATCGGTTTAAAGCCGCAATAGGTGATTTATCATCCAAAAAAGGTGTCAGATAGCTAGATATATTACTGTTGGTACTTTCTGTGTAAGATCACGCACAAACGAAACATCGTTTAGACAAAATATGCAAAAAAACACAAGATATCGATATCTTCGCCATATATTTCTTAGTTGTTTATCAAAGTTGGGTTCCTGGGATCCAGGCCCCTTGGTGATATTTTGGTCGCGCTACTTTTTTTCAGAAAATGGCAAAATTTGCCTGTTTGAGCCTTCATATCTCCGAAACTAAAAGTCTAAGCCAAAAACTAATCTAGAACTTACTAACTAACTAACTTTTCACGCCTTATCCGAATCAATAAAAACCCATTTTGCGTTCATAAGCACTTTAATGACGTCAAAAGCGGGGTAAATATTTTGACAGGACACAGCGGGTCGCTTATAACTTCATAGTGAAAATCGGTCAGTGAAATGGAATTGCTCATGACAATATAGTATTGAATGACTTCATCAATTTTGAACAGTTAGTTTATGACTTTGACGAGACTACCGTCTTTGAAAATATTTTACCCGCGCTTGTGATGCCATAGGCATAGATTTTACATTTACATATCAAACGAACTATAAAATATTTCGAGAGTGCAGGAAAGCGATCACATACGATTTTACCGTATCACAAGTTCTTTTTGCCTAAAATGCAGACTTCACTTTCCTTGCCATTAATACCTCATGAAAGTAAACTACCCTGTTTTCATGGCAATTACGCCCAAGCTGAAATTACATTTAAAGTACCGAACTTTCGAAATAGTTCTATTTGGGTTAGTCGCTACCACGCATTTTGTTTTTCTACAATAATTGTGTATTTCCTGATTTGAAGACATTCCGTTGTCTCGATACCATGTCCATGGCGATAAACGATCATATAATTGTTTTATTTTTGTCGAAAGCACAAAGTTTGTATTGATTTTGCAAAGCTGTTTTACACAAAATGTGCAGTTCTAAATAAATTTGTGCAGCTCTAACTAACTAGGTTAGTTGAAGGTTGTAAGGATTTCCGTCCACCTCAGGCTCAGAGTCAATAAACACGTTAAAAACAGGAAACTAAGCTCAAGCCTAAGTCAGGACTCAGCTGCATGCAAGCAACCCCCTTTCTCTACTCTATTAATATAAATACACTCATATAGATATTCCTATAAACTAGAGTTCTCAAGTGAAACAACTTATTCCGTGAGAACTACGCTAGTTCAGATTCATAATCTTAATTGAAATATATATAGTTGTAGATCTATTCTTCTCATCAAATAATGTTAATTTAATCACTTTGCCGAAAGAGATTCATACTCAAGCTACTTAAAATGGAATTCCAAACTCTTTCAAAAACAGGAGCAAACACTTAACTTCAAGTTCCCGAAAGCGTAGGATAATTATCTTTATCTTGATATACTTTTTCCGCAATCCAAGCTAAACCAAGAAACTCTCTCATCTCTTACACAAGCTAAACTAAGACCTTCTTTCAGACCTTTTTTCATCTTCTTTCCACTCTTGATGGAACGGCAACATTCAAAACAATATCAAACTCAAAACTTGGCAATGTATTGATCTTAACCACTTTAAACTATTAAAATTCTTACGATTTATGGTTTTTATTTGTTCTGTTTTGTGCGTGTGTATCTTAAATGGTATTTAATTTAGAGTTTGACAACCACTCGCCAACTTTCATGCCTCATCAACTCTCACTCATCAACTTTGAGCTTGTTCAAATTTTGATGAGAGTTGATGAGAGTTCTTGCTCGTTTGACCGGTACGCGTGGTAATATCCAGTCAACTCTCATGCAACTCTTGTTTTCGTTTGACCGGGGCATTAGAGTTGATGAAACTCTCATCAACTCTCATCCTCGTTTGTCCAGGTCCAGGGCTTTAAGTTTGTCCACAGTGAAAGAATACTTTCAACTGTAAAATATATACATATATATATAACTTATGTTACATAATATATTTCTTTGTTTATACATATAATTATCTTAATTAGTTTATTTAATTTGTAGATAAGCTATATGACGTCAAAAGCGGGGTAAATATTTTGACAGGACACAGCGGGTCGCTTATAACTTCATAGTGAAAATCGGTCAGTGAAATGGAATTGCTCATGACAATATAGTATTGAATGACTTCATCAATTTTGAACAGTTAGTTTATGACTTTGACGAGACTACCGTCTTTGAAAATATTTTACCCGCGCTTGTGATGCCATAGGCATAGATTTTACATTTACATATCAAACGAACTATAAAATATTTCGAGAGTGCAGGAAAGCGATGAACATTTAAAATAATATTTTTACCGTATCACAAGTTCTTTTTGCCTAAAATGCAGACTTCACTTTCGTTGCCATTAATACCTCATGAAAGTAAGCTACCCTGTTTTCATGGGCCAATATGAAAAACAAGACATATATAAAATAGGGCAATTACGCCCAAGATGAAATTACATTTAAAGTACCGAACTTTCGAAATAGTTCTATAATTTGGGTTAATCGCTACCACGCATTTTGTTTTTTTACAATAATTGTGTATTTCCTGATTTGAAGACATTCCGTTGTCTCGATACCATGTACATGGCGATAAACGATCATATAATTGTTTTATTTTTGTCGAAAGCACGAAGTTTGTATTGATTTTGCGAAACTGTTTTACACAAAATGTGCAGTTCTAAATAAATTTGTGCAGCTCTAACTAATAGGTTATTTGAAGGTTGTAAGGATTTCCGTCCACCTCAGGCTCAAAGTCAATAAACACGTTAAAAACAGGAAACTAAGCTCAAGCCTAAGTCAGGACTCAGCTGCGTGCAAGCAACCCCCTTTCTCTACTCTATTAATATAAATACACTCATATAGATATTCCTATAAACTAGAGTTCTCAAGTGAAACAACTTATTCCGTGAGAACTACGCTAGTTCAGATTCATAATCTTAATTGAAGTATATATAGTTGTAGATCTATTCTTCTCATCAAATAATGTTAATTTAATCACTTTGCCGAAGGAGATTCATACTCAAGCTACTTAAAATGGAATTCCAAACTCTTTCAAAAACAGGAGCAAACACTTAACTTCAAGTTCCCGAAAGCGTAGGATAATTATCTTTATCTTGATATACTTTTTCCGCAATCCAAGCTAAACCAAGAAACTCTCTCATCTCTTACACAAGCTAAACTAAGACCTTCTTTCCGACCTTTTTTCATCTTCTTTCCACTCTTGGTGGAACGGCAACATTCAAAACAATATCAAAACTCAAAACTTGGCAATGTATTGATCTTAACCACTTTAAACTATTAAAATTCTTACGATTTATGGTTTTTCTTTGTTCTGTTTTGTGCGTGTGTATCTTAAATGGTATTTAATTTAGAGTTTGACAACCACTCGCCAACTTTCATGCCTCATCAACTCTCACTCATCAACTTTGAGCTTGTTCAAATTTTGATGAGAGTTGATGAGAGTTCTTGCTCGTTTGACCGGTACGCGTGGTAATATATATCCAGTAAACTCTCATGCAATTCTTGTTCTCGTTTGACCGGGGCATGAGAGTTGATGAAACTCTATGCAAATTCTCGCTTGCTAACTCTCATCAACTCTCATCCTCGTTTGACCTGCAGGGCTTCAAGTTTGTCATCCACAGACTACAGTGAAAGAATTCTTTAAACTGTTATATATATATATAACTTATGTTACAATGATATCTATTTCTTTGTTTATATATATAGTTATCTTAATTAGTTTATTTAATTTCAGTGTAGATAGGATGACGTCAAAAGCGGGGTAAATATTTGACAGGACACAAGTCTCTTATAACTTCATCAGTGAAAATCGGTCAGTGCTAGCTCATGACATTATATAGCATTGAATGATTATATCTATTTTAGGCAGTTCGTTTATGACTTTGACGAGACTGCCTGCCGTCTTTGAAAATATTTTACCCGCGCTTGTGATGCCATAGATCTACTTCATTTACATATCAAACTAACTATAAAATATCTCTCGAGAGTGGAAAGAGATGAAGAAAAGATGTAAAATAATGTTTTTACGGTATTACAAGTTCTTTCTGCCTAAAATGCAGACTTCACTTTCGTTGCCATTACCCTTGCAAATGACTACCCTGTTTTCATGGGCAACTATAAAAAGCAGGATGTTGTCTTGTAGAAATTAAAACAATTACGTCCAAGCTGAAATTACTTTTAAAGTACCGAACATTCGAGATATTTCTATTTGGAGATAATCGCTATCACGCATTTTGTGGTTTTAAAACACTTTGAAGAATGTAAAAACAAACGGCTACCATCTCGTTTATTGACGCACTTGTATGATGTAAATATAGTTTTAAATAAAGGCAAATATTTTATAATTCATATGGACATCAGTCATCACTAATTCCACTATGTATGGCCAAATTATATGACGTCCTGTTGTGGTACACTGGTTAGTTCACGTGCCTTTACCTTTCTTTTAAATAGGTCTATAGCAATATTCAATAGTAAATAACGGTTGGGAACAATAACGGTCTCGGGTCCACAAAACACACTGTGTCCCTCGGCCTCAGTAAATAAGTGTTAAATATAGGTAAAAATAGATTCGAGGCAATTAAATTTCGGGCACCCACTCTACACGAGGAAACCTAAACTAACTTCATATATAATATACTGAATAGCTCTATCAGTTCTAAACTGTTTTCCCTAGAGGTCCAGTAAGGATCACCCCTTATTCATGCAGTGTTACTACTTACAGTTTATCTTTAAATGCTGGTACAAATTATATCATGCACTAGGAAAGAAACCTCTAAAAATACCATGGTTAATTTTAACCAGAATGGGATTAAATTCTAATCTGGTTCCTGGTTGCTTGTCTGAGTTATCCATTTAGTATAGTTTCAATAATTCATTATAAGAAAATTGAGGGTGAAATCAATTTTCAAGCATAAGTAAATGCTACACACGTCAAAATCTCACATCTTGTCAACAAAGATGTGTTCTCAACAGACTTGCAGCAAGCTTGTCATTTTATCATGTTCCTACAGGTTGTCACTCACAACTTGTTAACAAGTTGTACTCACAACTTGTTAACAAGTTGTTGAAAATGCAGGACGTTAACAAACAACTTGTAGCAAGTCTGTCGAGTCAACAACCTTGTAGCAAGTTGTCAACAAGCCGTTGACAACTTGTCAACAAGCTGGGAACAAGCAGTGCGAACACATCCTGATAACAAGTTGTTGAAACGGCATTGGTACAAGTCTGCTGTAGGTTTGTTACAACTTGTGCTTTTTACGTGTGTACTCGTTTTCTGAACTATCAATCCTTGACGTGTGCTCATTCTTTAATTTTCTACAATGCCTGACTTCTAAAGAAAAAAGAACCGCCGGCATGCTTTTCCCCCACCTTGAAATCTGAGCATTTTACGATTTCCAAAAATACCATTCACTATTTTTTTCTCATAAAGAAAATTGAAAAAGGCTACATGCCTAGGAATTGATAGGTTCCGAAAAGGTAGCATTTAATGATGCTTCGTAACATGCTCCACATGTTTGAATTGTTATTTATAAGGCCCTACATTGTTGGATGCAACGTTGTTTGGTCTGTTTGAACATTATGATTAGTAATGTTGGCTGATATTGGAAGATGTTGAATGAGGTTTGACTTGAAAGTCAAGCTGTGTGAAATTGATTTTTATAAACTCTGTGAAAACAGGAACAAACACTCGAAAGCGTGGGGTAATGATCTGGCTTATCTGGATATTGTCTCAGGCTAAATTAAGAAACGTTTTATCTATTTTTTGACCACGTCGCACATCGGCGGTACGCATAAAAGCGCGCGAAAACAGGCAAGCAAACCAGAGAGAATCGAAGCAGCCATCAAGATGAAGTGTTGGACAATTCTTGCCTTGCTGATTACAGTCTGTGCTGTGTTTCTTGGTGTTGGACACACTGAAGAAACTGTCGACGATTTTGAAGAGCAAGCTTTTGAAGATGTCAATAGTGACACTGAAAATGATGGGCAATTGTAAGTTTGTGCTTTTTGGTTTCTCTTCAATGATTTATTTTATGTATTTGCCTCATTTTTATTGCAGATATTTAATTTAAGGTTTAGATTATAATTTCGACTCGTGCAGTTGCATGTAAGAAGAATGCTCTAAGTTTGACTCTATCAAACACCAAAGGTTTTCTCTGTGTGCTCTTGTTATCTTCTGCTTTTTTCAACACCAATAAGATCTAGATATGGCCCTTACTGAACCTCTACGAACAACACTGTATATTCCTCAATTCAGAGAGAACGTCATGGACAGGGTTGATGAGACATCAAACGACGAAGATGAACCAGAAATGTTTAAACGTACACCATGGCGTCATCGTCGTCGCCGCAGTTCTCGTCGTCGCCGCAGTTCTCGTCGTCGCCGCAGTTCTCGTCGTCGCCGTTGTCGTCGCCATTGTCGTCGCCGTTGTCGCCGCAGTTCTCGTCGTCGCCGTCGTCCTCGTCCCAAGCCTACAACTACCAGCCCTACCACTACCAGCCCTACCACTACCACTACCACTACCAGCCCTACAACAGTTAAAGGTAAGTCTAGCACCGCTATTTGATCTTAAGAGGAGTCCGGCAGAGTTAGAATAAATTTAGTAAACCTGAGGCAGGGTAGCATGGGTGACAGATGCAGTTAGCGCGTTGAGTTAAAATAATGCGTAAAATCACATGTAAAAACCTCACATCTTGTCAACATGATGTGTTCGAAACACACTTGTAGCAAGCTTGTCAACAAGTTGTAACAAGTTGTTGCATTGCAGGACGATAACAAGTTGTTGAATTGCAGGACGATAACAAGTTGTTGGAACAACTTGCAACAAGTCTGTTGAGTCAACAACCTTGTAGGTTTCTTCAAAGTGCCCTTTTCTCCACCTAAAACAATGGGGAAAGTGCCCTGCAATTTAAAGTATGCCTATGGTATGGTGACAGCCAGAGTCGCCCTAGTAGTCTTGAAGATGCGGCCTTCATAATTTATCTGTAAGGAAAGATGACACTAGTGAGATAAGCATAAGCAATTAAGCAAAAATGAGAAATTATAGCCAAACAGCTAATATGCAAAGCTTTCCAAAGTCAAAGACAAAGCAGAACAAATTGTCTTTTAAAATGTCTCTTCTTACGCTTTATCCTAAACCTGACTATCTTAAGTTGCGACTAAATGGAAACTACGCTTTAACTGCTTTATGTTTTAATAGCGTTCTATGCCTTGTTTCCATTTAGTTGTGACAGGCGGAACCATATCAAGCTGCATGGCTGATGTAATAGAGTATAGCTATTTAAGAAATGAAAAAGTATCGAATGTAATGTGAAAGTTTGTGGAACTAATGGCCAATCATGCAAAGTCTATGAGACACTTAATTTTATGTTTGTTGTTTTGTTAGTACTGCCGCAGTATAGTCCTCTCGGATGTTTTAAAGATGATGCGACTAACCGAATATTACCGGATCTACTTAAAAATCTTCGAGACGAAATCGACTGGAACAATATAAATGCTACTATCGAAGATTGTGCTGAGGTCGCACAGGAACACAATGTGGAGTATTTTGGTATTGAGTTTTATGGTGAATGTTGGGCAGCTAAGCCAGGATCTGTTCCAGATTATGACAAGTATGGACAAGCAAGCAATTGCTGGAGTGGAGTTGGAGGTGATTTGTCCATTTATGTGTACAAATATTAAGATGATCACAATATACAATACAATACAATAATACAATATTTAATTGAACACTCCCCTTTGGGGCTTTTCAGTGACAATTATAAAGTGGTAATTACAATATAAATACTAATGTTGTAAGATACAATTTATGTAATTGTAAGCTATGGCTATAATCTACTATATGTGGTATTGCATGCATGCGTTATGATAAAAAACTATCAAGTAAAATTCTCTTTAGTTTATATTTGAATTCACTAATTGTCTTACTAGCTTTAAGTTCTGGGCACAAATCATTCCATAGTTTGACCGCACGATAATAAAAAGTCCTCTGGCCTGACGCCCTTTAAAAATTGGAGTGTTCAAATGCGAGGCTTGTCTGGTTAACCTTCCACTTACACTATCTCTACTTACAAATTGCGAACTTAGATAGGCGGGCGCAGTTCCCGCCATACACTTAAAAACCATGACCGGTTTCGCGATAATAGAGTTTAAGTTTTACAGGTATCCATCTTAGATCCTTTAATACAGGAGTTATATGGTCGTATTTCCTGGTTCCACTAACGATACGAGCTGCGAAATTCTGTATGCCTTGAAGTTTTCGTATATTCCGATCAGAAGTATTTGACCGAACGTTTGAGCAGTAATATAACTTGCTAAACACAAGTGAATTAATTACGGTAATAAGTAGCAGCTCGTTCTTAAAAGCATGTTTTACTCGACTTATTTGACCCAAGCTAGACATACAGGATGACACAGTTTTAAAGATATATTCATCAAAATTCAGATTACGGTCAAACATAACTCCCAAGTCTTTCACAGACTGTGCTGGAGTTAGTTCTTTGCCTAATAAATAAAGATGAAAATCCGGGAGTTTGGACACCATTTGTCTGCTTCCGTACACGATCAATTAAGTTTTATCGGGATTAAATTAAAGCAAATTTTCGAAACACCAATTTCTGATCCTGCGGATCTGATCCATCTTCATGCATGTCGGCAGTAGCAATTTGGGCATCGTGTACGGGGAAACGCATGTAAAGTTTAGTATCGTCAACATAGCAATCGGTTGAGCAACTTTGGGGTATTTTAGGAAGATCATTGATATATATATACTAAAGAGTACTGGCCCCGGCCAAAATACTTCCTTGCGGGACTCCGTTTACGACAGATAACGAGTTGGAGAGAGCTGAATGAATACGCACAACCTAGCCTGCGTGGCAGGCGTTCTATTGTTGGGGAGGGAGTTTTGTTTAGAGCGCGCTCTATTTTTTTGAGAACACACGCTAGGTGAGAAGTTAGGGGGCGAAGGGAGAGGCGACGACTACGGTTGGACAAATAGCTGTTGAACCATTGTAAAACTGATCGCGACATGCCTACATCTTGAAGTTTATTGAGTAAAATACTGTGATTTATGCTGTCAAAAATCTTGCTCATATCTAGCAAAACGATAGCTGTTGTTTTCCTTTTATCCATGGCATTTAAAATAAAATCATTTGTTCGAATTAATGATGTCTCGGTTGAGTGCCACTTTTTATTGCCGCTTTGTTTTGTTGTTAGTCGGTCATTTACTACCAAATAGGGCATAAATTGATTCAAAGCAGTTCTCTCACAAATCTTTGAGAGTATGGGCAGCAGTGATATTGGCGGTTTTCCTGTGGGCATAGATAAAATAATCTCCTCAATTTCGCATTGACCATTGTTCTACTGGCCTAAAGCTAAATTGTTGTTCCAATGGAAAGCTCACCTTGGAACAAAAGGATTTTGTGCGAATTTATAGTTGCATTCTTGAGCAAGTGATTGTATTTTAACAACAGTCTTCTCACCAACCGAGTTAAAAAACCTATTAGAGTCATTTGCTACCACTTTCTCATCCTTAGTAAAAGTTTCCAGCTAACTGATTTCCTTGGGATACAGCGACGGATAATTTTGCAGAGATGACCAATATTGTCAATATTATTGGGGTTGCTTTCTATCACACTAGCAACGTATTTCCCTATCTCTTAGGCATTTCCCTATCTCTTAGGATCGACTAACCCATGTCCAACTGCTGTTCACATGGAACCTTTCTCCACTTCAGTCTTCAAAGTTCTCATTTGAATATTTGCTACTACCACCAAGATCTGCACCATATTCTTTCTCTGCGAGCCTCAATTCACCTCTTACTTCTCGTTTAAAATTTCTATAACCTGACCACGCGAGCGGATCGTTAGACTTCCTAGCTAATTTTCTCCATTTATCCCTAGTTCTCATCAACGCACGAATCTCGCCAGTCACGCAGGGATTTTGACGGCCTCGCAGTTTAACACGCTTAACGGGTGCGTGTGCATCTAGTATCGGATTGAATAAGGAGTGAAATGCATTCAATTAATCTTCAACATCTTCAAAACTATCGATAACTGCCCAAGGGGCCAGGGATATATCGCGGTTAAAGGCTTCACGGTCATATAATGTTTAAAGCTACGTGTTGTTTATATATGAACTGGCTTCCTACGAGTCTTTTCCGAGCCAAGAACAATATATACCATGTCATGATCGCTTATATAGAGACAGGTAGCATGCTCGATTCTTGGTGTAGTTATCAATGCAGAACGTCTGCACGATTGGTTTTTTATTGCTATTAAAATATTACAAACGTGCGGTGCCAGTGTGGGTAGAGTATAGCAAATACGGCGGTTGACTGTGGTGTAAAACTTGACCTGAAAAATACAATGAGAACTTCGACGTTTCGAGCGAAGGCCCTTCGTCTGGTCGGTCTGGAAGTTAGATACATAAGGCAATCGGATCTAGAATCAGGCCTCCAGGCCAAAAAAGTGTTTACTGTATGACGTAATTATCGAAAGGGTCAAGTAATGATTTAACAAGAGGCATAGAAATATATAGTATATAGTTAACTCATCTATGCCCAACACTTCCCCTCTGCATGAAGTGTGTCAAATTTTCTATTAAAATATACTTACTGTGTAAATCATGAAAAAGAGATTTTTTGAAATGGCCTTCTCTTTCAAACAGGATTGGAGAACCAATGCCGTAACAGTGCTCTCAATTTCTGGAAAAAAATAAAGGATAACTATAATTAGTAAAACATAAGTCGAGAAACAAAAGTCGAGGGTCACTTTTTATATCATTAACATAAAAATACATAAACTTGATCACTAGACAATACGTCAGTCCAATCAAGTTAGAGCAAAGCCAATCAGCCTGAGATAGTGTAACTGAAAGTGTAACAATGTCAAGCAAGAGAGCACGCCAGAGTTGTTTGAGTCACTAACCTTTTATTCAATTCACAGCGATATCTGTATATTAAATTTCTTTTGTTCGACTGCCATTTGAAAATAAAGTGGTATACACCGTGTATCGCAGGCGCTTGTGACTTGTGACGATGACATAATAATTCATTTTAAATCTTAATTAATTCTGACGTCATCGTCACGAGTACAAAATATTATATTTGCTATAACCTGTACCAAGGTGGTATCTTTTGGGTGAAATGCCGCTTAGAGTGTTAAACCCATTTTAATATTATTATTATACGACTAGACAGTACAGATGAAAGATTCTCACCATAGGATTTGTATATATATGACCCAGAAGTTTCCAATCGTTTCTGCAGAAACTAAGGGCATTTCAGCCCCAGGGCTGAATTTGGCCCCGGGGTTGAAAAAGCTCCATGTAATCAGCCCCTTACAGTAGTAGACAGTTATCTTTGTTCTAGCAGGATACCAGACATGGCAAAATTGCTTGCTTGCCATGTATAAAACCCAACGTAAAAAATAATGTTATTTACATAAAGAATTAAGAAGCTGAGCCAGTCTGGCTTTCCGAGTTGCCCCTATTCAACGGGTCAACTCACCTCATGCAATCAGCCCCTCAATACAATCCCATATGGCCAAGCCAACTCAGTACATCAGTACATCACTACATGTATACCCAGGCTTATTGAGGCCAAGCCTGTTGGAGTGTTGGCTCTCTCTATAAGCCTGATATTTACAGTACTAAAACAGAACTATTCAAGAGGCCTATACTCTGCTAAATTATATAATAACATTTCATAATACTTTACCATGAAAACATTTTCAAAATATTTTTATTTTTTCTGACAGAGACAAATGGGTGTGAGGCCTGGCATCCATATTTTAAAATAATATTTTATCTAAGTCTTTATACTCAATCCTATTATAAATTGAAATCTCAAATTATTATTTTATTTTAATTACCTGCTTTTTGAGGTTATTTTTGGAGAAATCTAAATCCGTCTCGTTATGTCGTTTGTATTTTAATATATCAGTGATTCAAACGTAAATATTACCATGAATTACCAGCATGCTTTGTGGCCTTTGCTAGGACGCAAATATGGAAATATTTTTGACACGAAATTTATAGTTTTTATACGATCTACGACATTGTTTTGATCTCGCACTTTATTGAGTTAAAATAAAATGAGTTTGTGAATCATGTTGTGTTATTGTATAAAATATGGCCTTCGACTAGCAAATATTCAATGTTTTTTCCGACTGATGAACGCAACTCCATACTTAATATTATGATTCAAGCGCTGGCACGGGGACGATCACGATATCCTAAATATACTTCAACAATATAAATGGCATAAATACAGTACCTCTTCATCTTCAAGAATAGAGATGGTAATCTCCTTCAAACATGCATTTATTAGAGTTTCGCGTAAATAAGAATCCATCTTCTGAAACGAAAGGAAATCACAATTAAATAATAGATGATATTTGATATAAAAATACTTTGAGAATATCATACATAAATCGCGATGAAATGAATAATTTCAATCTTGCCGCACGAAATTTGATCTCATGTTATGCCTAATATGGTATTCCATGCCATATAGAGAGTTACCGGAGTTGTTGGAGCGCGTGGGGCCTCGGAACCCGGTATTGTGCGTCACGTCTCGTATAGCACATCCACTGAGAATATTTTTGTGTTTCTGACAAAAAATATGGCCTAATGGCTTGCTTTCGTTGCAGCATTTGCCTCGAATTTGTGTCAGAATCTATTCAAACATTAGTAAAGCACATTGGCAGGATTCATCAAAATGAACCGAATTTCCATGTCGTTTGTGGTATCAAGAGGGTTTCACCCCAAGAAACGGAGTTAATTTAGCAACACCAATATAGGTGTTACTTTAACACCCATGTTCTACCTCCAGAAACGGTGCTAATTTAGCACTACGAATAACAAATGTTTAACACCCGTAGAGGTGTTATTTTAAAACCCAAAAATTAGCACCAGCAACCGGTGTTATTGTAACACTTGCACTCCTCTTGTAGGTGCTAATTTAACACTTCTAAAGTGGTGTTAAACAAATCGAGTGTTAAATTGACCCTTTGGAAATATTTGTATTTCTTTGGTGTTAAATTAGCACTGAATTAGGTGCTAAAATGACACTTTCTATTTAGCACCACCCTTAGGTGTCAATCTAACACCAGTCGAGGTGCTATTTTAACACTCTAAAATTAACAGTGCACCTGAGTAAGAAATTTGGCAAAGAAAGCATCGGCCTATATAGAGATAGGCCGTCACCTGTAGGCTAAACTATGCCTAGAAAGTGATTTTCGTTGCACATATCGCGAGGCTAATGATTTCTTTCATAAAGTAGTAGAGGAGCATGCCATATCAAATAATCAAAAAATCCCCCAGTCATAAGTGTGCACAAGAATGAGAAATCGACTATATTCCGGCGATGACGTCATCTATAGTTTCGAAAAACAAAAATGTTCGAATTTCGAAAAATGTTTAATACGATCAGATAGATGTACATAATTGGACAAAAAAACTATATTACGCTGATAACTTTCAGTCACTTGTTACTGAGATATCGCTTACCAAATTATTAAAAATGATGAGTCAGCATCCAGTTGTTGCTCCAGTAAAGCCTCTATTGACAGACTGTATGCAGGGGAAGGGCTTATATAGCACTAGTACCATAAATTGTGTACCACAGTGTGTGAATTAAAGGCAGGTATGGAAATCAGAAAATTGTGAAATGCGACTAAAAATTCAAATTGTTTACCCGTCACCCGAAACCCTTTGAAAGAAGCCTAGAAAATGAAATCTGTTGCACATGTCGCGAGACTAACTAATTTTACCATGATCAGACAGTTCTTTTTGAGTGTAGTTTAGAAAAAGTTGCAAGAAAAATATTACATGGCCAAATTTTACCAATGCACGCTGAACACAAGCAAGCCACGACTTTTTACAAGCTTAGTATTACCCTGGTATTACTCAACAGGCACAATGTCAATGGACATCGAAAATCCTCTAAGATCTGATCGAATTATGTTAGTTATACAATAAAAATCAAAATGAAAGTTTGAATGTTCTTCTAATATTAAATGCGTTCTCGTTGCAAAAACCTGTTGACCAGCGGGAATGCCTGGGAGTCGGAAAAATAATGCCCGGGGAGTACTAATGTACTGACAAATTTTGACTCTATGAGTAGAAACATTGCATTGCATTTTATTGTTTTATAAACTACTGATCTGATCTGATCGAATTGTCCGGGAGTCGAAAAAGAATGCCCGGAGTAAAATTATGTTAGTTATACGATTACTCCGTCAGAACAAAAATCATAATACCGTACAATAATTTAATATCATAGTGCATAAAAACAAACCAAATCAATAGTGCACTAAACAAATTTCGACACTAGCAAGTAGCAATGTTAACAATTGACGTCGCGTTGCAGAGCGTCATTAAATCTTTTGACAATGTTTAATTTGTATCAGTCACAATTCATAAAAGGCTGGTCGTTATAGGCTATAGTCCAATCATGTATATAATTATATAATCTTCATTCTTGGATGCAGGAATAATTAAAGCAGTAATAATTTCTACATGTGAAATACACGATCTTTATAATTAGACTTTATTTAGTTCCATAGCCAAACATACTCATATATGATTTATGTTCTGACGGCGTAATCGTATAACTAACATAATTTTACTCCGGGCATTCTTTTCCGACTCCCGGGCATTCTCGCCGGTCAACAGGTTTTTGCAATGAGAACGCGAATAATATTAGAAGAACATTCAAACTTTATTTAAAACATTTATTTTTATCGTATAACTAACATAATTCGATCAGATCAGATCTGATCAGTACTATATAGTAGTTAAGACAATAAAATGCAATGTTTCTACACATAGAGTCAAAATTTGTCAATACATTAGTACTCCCCGGGCATTCTTTTCCGACTCCCGGGCATTCCCGCCGGCCAACAGGATTTTGCAACAAGAACGCATTTCATATTAGAAGAACATTCAAACTTTTACCTTTAAAGGTGACATGACACGAAAATTATTATTGCTTGATTTGAAACTATTCTAAAAATAATGTGGAATATCAATTTACAGCTTTTCCATATTTCATCTAGGTCTTGAGATATTTAGACTTATGTGATATTCAAGTGAGATAACTTATGGTTCGTTTTTTCCTGATTAACATATTCGAAATCCTTGTCTATTTTTATGATTATCGAACGAAATCGCCCGAAACTTTGCATATTGTTACAGTTCATGAAACTGAACATCAAAGACAAGCAACAACTGATTTTGTTCAATAATTTTAAAGATACAGACGATTTTCGAATATGTTCATTAGAAAAAAACGAGCCACAAGTTATCTCATTTGAATATCACATAAGTCTAAATATCTCAAGACCTAGATGAAATGTGGAAAAGCTGTAAATTGATATTCCACATTATGTTAAGAGTACTTTCAAATCAAGCAATGCTAATCTTCGTGTCGTGTCAACTTTAATTGATTTTTATTGCGTATAACCATAGATCTATGTGTATTACTAATATAATTTTACGCCGGGCATTCTTTTCTGACTCCCAGGCATTCCCGGGCATTCAACGAATCTCACCGGGCATTCATTAGTAGGACCCGTTCGAGCGAGAGAAATGCCTTTCTACATCTTCGTCAGTATAAAACAAGTCGTACGAATTACGACAGATTTCTCATTTCTGGCCTTCGAGCTTGGCCCATCTCTCACGACAAGCAATAAGAGAGACGTTTCTCTGTAACTTTTACAAGTGATTGCGATACATCCTCAAAATGAATAAAACATTTATTCAATTTTAAATGCTTAAGTGAGCAGCTTGTTTCAGCGGCCATATTGCTTTGATACACGCGTGGCAACTACGCTGCCATGGAGACAGGGCGTAAACGAAACATTGATCGATATTATCCAAAGTTTCATGTCTCTTTTCTACCTATTGTGCACACTAGTGAACGGGGGCTTTGTATTTCCTGAACAAGGAGACTAATATGCATTGTGTTATGGCGGAATTTTTTAGCCTCGCGACATGTGCAACGGACTTGAAAGACAGAGCAGGACAGGTGACGGCCTAAGATGACGGTTTGGCTATTATAAAAAGTAAATCAGTACGTTTAGCAGACAAAACAAGAAAATATCTCCACAAAATTTTCGAGCAGTTTGACCTAAAAATTACCGCCGAATCAAATTTACGCATAGTAAACTTTTTAGATGTAACTTTCGACCTTAACAATGGAAAACATAGGCCCTATAGGAAGCCCAATGACGATCCACTATACATAAATATGCACTCTAATCACCCACCGAGCATCACAAGGCAACTACCTGCATCAATTAACAAGCGCATCGCACTTCTTTCATCAGATGAGAAAACTTTTCAGGAATCTGCACCCATATATCAGAACGCACTTAGGCATAGCAGCTTTAATCATGAACTTAGCTACACTCAGCACACACCGCAACAACAACGCAGGAATAGGCAACGCAACATCATTTGGTTCAACCCACCATTTAATTAGCATTTTCCACCGCACCACAAGCTCCATAATTTTTTTAACAGAAATACAGCTAAAGTAAGTTACAGCTGCATGAACAATGTCAAGTCAGTAATCACTAAACACAATGCACGCATATCTAGGAATAACAAGCCACAGGACAGGGACACTACCAATTCATAGCCAGAAATCCATGACGGCAAGCGGTTCATCTTCCGGGCGCAAGCAAGCGCCAATATGGCGTTGTTAGATGAAGTACAGTGCGTAAATAATACAAATTAATAAAATATCATAAACGGAAAACATTATATGAGTCTCAGCATTACCAAGCCTGTTCAGTTCATAGAAATGCCTCCACCGTAGATGTTATTACTATATTTTAATATAAGCCAGCCCATATGCATTGACTTCACCTTGTCGATATTGTTCATAATATTGCTCTTCGATCCAGTTTTTGATCTTTTACAAGATAATACCACTCTTTAATGGTTGCATAAGATAACGAAAATGTCAGTGGTCAGTGCAACCTGTTTTGCTTCTCTTTTCCTAATATAGTCCAAGGAAAATTCAACGCAATATATTTTCCATGGTTGAAAGGATTTTAGAGGTGTTATGTCAGACATGTTTTCCAATTTCCCGCATTTCTTCCCAAATATTTTTCTATTTAATAACACAAAGTATCCTAACGAATACAGCTGACCAAAAGGAATGCAGTAGGTTTAAATGAGGTTATGCAATAAGCAAGGTTAACAACTAAGGAACAGCGCGCTTGGAACCTGGGGTTGAGATTCGTGCTACAAAGGCATGGAGCATTGCGTGCGCCAGCTAATTGTGCCAAGTGTAGCGTGCCAGGCGGATATC
The DNA here is from genome assembly GCA_016169945.1 of Trachythela sp. YZ-2020. Classification (NCBI taxonomy): domain Eukaryota; kingdom Metazoa; phylum Cnidaria; class Anthozoa; order Malacalcyonacea; family Clavulariidae; genus Trachythela; species Trachythela sp. YZ-2020. Next base: position 223,739 of record JADLSH010000013.1, on the reverse strand, counting down.
GTTTGCCAGTTTACAGAGACAACAAGTTGGAAAATATGTATACTTTATATAATGGAGGCAACTATGGAAAATAATCGTACATCTGAGCCTCTCGCGTCTGGTCGTCAGTGGGTTGGTTTTGTGCCTTTCAACCAAGCGAATTCCGTACGGGTCTAGTTGAGGTCGTGGCGAAAACGGTAGCGCGGCAGAAGGAGTCAAGATCGTCTTCGGGTCAACAAAGCACCGAGAATGCTCGCTCTATCGACGTAACAGGTGATGTAAGCCAACTCCCCTCAAATCCAAACAACGCGCAAGGTATGTCTATCGTAGCTCCTTCTTTTATTCAAACTGTTTGCGCTAGTAGCGGCGCAGCAACCGGGCAAAGACAGGCGGACCCCACGGAGAACAATATCAACTTCGAAAGCCGACTCACTACCCTCTCAAATCCGGTGTTTGAGCCTCTAAATGGACTCAGTCTGTCTTTCCTCATCTTCGCGTCACTTCATAATTTATACTTGGTCCATATTAAGCGGTAAATTTATCGAGTTGTCCGAGCTTTTACCGGAGAAATTAGAATCACCACAATGTGAATCTTCATCATTCGCGATCGAAGGGGGTGTTCCGATAACTAAAGTCTCAAACAAGCGCAAGCAAGAAGTTGCAGACATCTTGAGTCCATACCGTACCTTGCCATGCCAGGCCATACCATAACGCACCAAACCATTTACCATATTTCTATCGGTAATATGCTACATCATTCTACACCTACATCCACCGTAAAAGGTTTTTGAAATTAACTAGACTTATCAATATATATATCTTCATTCTTCAGACTCGGAGAGAACGCTTTGAACAGTGTAAATGAGAATCGATCCATCAAATGACGAAGATGAACCAGCCATGTTCAAACGTGCACCATGGAGACGGAGACGTTTCCGCGCTCAACATTCCAGTTCTGAAAGACCCCGTTACCGAGGTCGCCGTTGGGCAGGTCGCCGTTACCGAGGTCGCCGTTTCCCAGGTCGTCTCCGTAAGTTAACGATGTTAGTAAAACAGTGAAACAACGCTGTGTTTAACGTAAAACATAATATAAAATATATTAAAGCAAAAACTATACGTGGACAAATATTTGAAAGTTCTGTTTTGTACGCCGTTCAACATATATTTCGTAAATCATAATGACAGGCTAGCATTCTAGACAGGTCATTCAGCAAATACATCAGGGTTTATATTCATATATTGCAGCTTAGTTGATAGGCTGTTTGCTATTCATCAAGTTGATTTATATAATACATACATACATACATTATTCAGCTCACTCCCCAATGGGGCTTTTCAGTGACCGATTACATCAAGTATCTAGCTTACCTATATTATGTACTTAGCCTACAATTGTGATATTACTTTCCTAATCTGTCTATCCTAACCCACCCAGTCAACTTTCCTTGTGGGAGGAAACCGGAGTGCCCGGAGAAAACCCACGACTTTCGGCAGAGCGTTGACTTACTCTTTTCACATGAGTGTGACGAGTAAAGTCCTCAACGAGAATCGAACTCCAGACTCAGAGGTGAAAGGCGCTTGCTCTGACGACTGCACCACATGCGCCACCGAAGCCCACCGAATCTATCATCTATGGGAGATTTTTAGTTTGTTGTATTACAAATCACCCTTCAATAGAAGTACTTTGTTTTAAACTTTGCCTTGAATAATTATACCCAATGTGGTAAACAAATATAGAGGATTTCTTGATGTACGAACAACAGAAATATTTAACAGTTATTCTACGAACTCGAGTCGCGATAGCGCCGAGTCGGCTATCAGTCATATATGACGAGATTGAGCAGAATAACTGTTTTATTATATACACAAGCTCTGGATATGAACAGAACATTTTGGCGTACTTTTTTCAAGTAAAACTTGAATTTCCTCTTCATTTAATTGTCCAATTCTGGCAGCCATTTTTCTACTTTTCTCTACTAGCAGGATAATATGAGCTAATATCCTGCTAGTAGAGAACCAATCATATTGTAGAATACCTCATATTCAGAGCTTGTGTATATAATAATAGGTTATATACTGTAGGAGTTTATAGGGTTAGGTTTTTAGTTGTTCATACACTGAGAAAACACCCAATTATATAACATATAGTATACATTTTTGAAGCATTATTCAATAAGCATGTATGCTGGATGGCAAATTTTATGTTTAATTATGTACCCAACAAGATCTGGAAATAGTGGTGATTGATGAGTCCAGGGATCATTCTTCCAAGAAAATATTTATGGTGTAAAAAACCTTTGGGCTGGCCAGTGGGCCTGTGGCTGTACCGCGATGCAGATGTAGGCATTGTAGGTGAAGGTTAGTCATTGATTGTGACAGTCTGTAGCTACCAGTGGATTTTGCTACAGTACTACTAAGAAATAGGCAAGGCTTTATTGATTCTGATAAATGGCCTTAAACTGGAAACATCTTATCTTATAGGCAGTGAACTCTGTACAAAATTGTTTCATTCCTGTGAAACATAGTTTGACCACTAGCTGTATTTTGGAAAATGTTATCTTTAGCTTAGGAATCAAGGAAGGTTTGACCTATTTTCACATCATTGCAATAATTGGAAAAACCTTTTTCAGACCAATGTATTATAGTTGGCAAGTACATGTGGAAGTATCAAACCCCGTTCAAACTTATTGTAGTGTGTATTAATTGGTGATGTACAGTATGAACAATTGTACTAGATTGTGTTTAGAATAGTAAGGTAGATGACTGCAGTAATAGTCCGGAGGCAACTAATAGTCTTCTCTTACTATATTCTGTATACAGTTAAGTAGCTACTACCATAAGGTATGGGTGAGACTTACAGAAAAGTAGTTGTATTGTTGCTAGTGGTATATTAATACAGTACATATATCTGTTTTGCAAGTCCCTTCAATGTCATGGAAAGAACACATTTAAATGCTGTAATTAGATTGTATTGAATATTACATTTTGACGGGAAAACATTACAGGTTATGTTTCATCCGTTTTCTCATTAAGAACTCGTATTAATTGCCCTATCTTGCATATGAGAGCGGGCAAATGCCATCTCTTTGTGTTTTCTCAATTCCGAGAAGGAATTTCAGGTGAATATTATGCCGTGCGTGGTAATACTGTGCACATTTTGAATAGTTGATAACCATGATCCAATTTATAGGACACTGAGATACATGGATTTCCACATGCACCACTTCTTTTGAACCATTAAAATTATCAACAGAAAGCAACGATCTACCAATGCCACTCATTTTATATTTTTTTAAATGGATAACATTGGCAAAGCAAGTATTTCAGGGGTACAGTAATTTGTTGAATAAGTGAGATTACTAAATTATTGTGCAAAAATATTATGAAATATGCCGCATGCATGATTGTGTTCCAAATTCACATGTGATTTCATAAATATGACTGAAATCACATGTGAATTTGGAGCATTACAGTAAGTCATGGATTAAAACTAAACATTTTTTTTCAACACGCAGGTTGCAGAACTTGATAGCATTAATGGAGTTGAATGTTTGGTTGTCTGTGTCGAAGGTGGAAGTATATACCATGCCTCAACAAAATTGGGCCAAAAATTTATTGAAAAATATCCTGGTACCGTTACAAATTTCGGAAATATTATTCAAAATGGTAAGATTCTTTTTGATTATTTTTACTATGAAAATTACAAACAATGGTACAGTGGCATATCATGTATTTTTGGCAACATGAACCGCCTGGTTGGCATGAACATTTATACCCGGTTGACAATTTTGGATAACTGACATGCCTAGTTGCTATTGTTCCAGTCTACGAGGGCTTAGAATAGACGAAGGTAACTTAAAGGTAACGTTAGAATTATCTAGTGAATAACTCGTATACATGTATATATAATTCTAATGCTTGGTTATCTTAGTTCTATTCTTTACTTTCATAGACTAGAACAATAGTACGTAAGGCAAAGCTTCATCGTTAAATAATGTAATTACTTTTATATGTTTCAGCCTTCCTTAAAGACAAGAAAGATGTGGGCGATCAAATTATTCGAACTATATTTAACAAGAAGTATAGTAAGTACATTGACGTATTTCCTTCCAGGATTCAAACATACAGTATGAAATACTTATGTATGCCGTTCTTTATCAAATTAGACTACAGTATGGGCACACGGTAACGTTTCCGAGCGTTTTCATACATTGAAACGTTACCGTATGCTCATACTAGTATTAGACCTGGTTCTAACTTGATCAAAGAAGCTTTGCCGTTGTATTAAACCGGCCATTTTTCCATATTTTCGCACGTGTTACTGTGTTGCACAGTGCCATACACTATTTAAGAATTCCTCATAGACACATTCTAAAAAATTCACGGCTTTCAACATCTTGGTGTTACCACGTATCAGAGATTCGGGCACGGGTTCATCTCCTGTACGATGATATTTGGTCTGTGAATTTTATCTGATGCTACAAGTACAGTAATAAGCGTTTGTTTAAGAATACATAATGATAAGAATATCGCTATTTTTAAGGTACATTAGTTGGCAAGTCCTCACCGTTGCCGTATTCAAAAGCACAATCTCTTGGGCTAAAGTTCGATGGTTTGCCGTCCGAAGTTATGAATGAATTGGATTGTTATCCAAAACAGCCAAACCATTACGGAGCACAACAAAAACGAAGGTTGTGGGAGAGAAGAAACTCGTTCTCTTTCTCTTTGGAGTCGCGCTGTTTGGAAACAAATAGCAATACCAGTAACACGGCATCTGCACCTTCAACATCATCAAATAATTTGTCGACTGCTGACCCACTTTTGCCTCAATCGACATTACCAGCACAATCTTCACATAAAACTATACAGAAATCTGTCATCAAGCCACACTTTCCACCAATATTGTAGGTGTCATCTATTTTACACTTGGTAACATACCACCAAGGCACAGATCAAAGCTCGATTCTATTCAGCTGCTCTGTATTGAAACATGCCCAGTAATTAAGGAATATGGAATTGATGCATTATTGGAGCCATTTATGAATGATCCAAGTAAGTTATTTTATGTGAGTCTTGTTTCCTAATGGGGTAAATTGAAACTAGCATTTTCACCCATTAAGCGGAAATGTTCCCCAGTGCGCTTAACGCCAGATGAATTTGCTTGTCAATTAATGAGAAACCCTTGCTGCGTAATGGGTTAGGGACCATGCTGCCTCAAATTGAAGTTGTGTTCAATGTTTAAAAGTTCTTTATCAATCATTTTATAGGATGGTAGTCATGAATTTGTTGTGAAAGATGAACCAATGTCATTTTCTGGTACAATTACATATATGTGTCTGGTGACAACCTTGGCTCACAAGCTGTTGGACGGTTTAAGGAAGGTTCAGGTGCAAACCTTAAATGTAGGCATTGCATGGGAGACACAGATGGAATAAAGTGTAAGGTATGTAAATAAAGTGTAAGGTATTTTAAATTGATGTTGAGAAACATCATAAAGGAACTATAATAGGAATATCATAAACTGTGTTGTCAGGTATTTATAATTAGACTAAAATTTTGTTCAAAGAGACTGGTAGCTTTAGTTGGTCCCACTGCAGCTATGTTGATATTGTAAGCAAGGCTCATTCCAAATATTTTTTCCTGGCTTATCTTCATTGTTACACTTGCATGGTCAATTTATTTTGTTAACACATTAAGCAGCAATGCGCCCTGCTTTATCCTTTTACTCGTCAAGGAAAGAGCCTTGCAGCATTAAGCTTAGTTAATGCATTATAATTAAGTTCATTAAATTAGGCATCTACAATTATATTATCTGTGCTCAAGTCAATCTCAAACCCAGAGCTAACCTGCTCTTATTCGGGCGGACACAGGTTAGCTCTGGAGAAATAGTTTTTTTCCTGTTCTGTTATTGGTTAATTTCTATTGTTATAAACCGAAATCATAATAACTGGAACCCCTCGACCAGGGACGGATGATCTGACATGTTTTCATAAAATATATTTTTAGTGTGCTCATATAATTACTGTAAGTACTGTACATACTGATAGTTTGATAAATTCTATATGGTTGTTTGCAGATTTGGTCCTATGGTTCGCACATGGTGCATGCGCTATGAGTAGCCTATCTTGGCACAGAGTACAGGATTGCAGCCATTATACAAGTTGGGTACAAGAATGATGTACCTCATATTTTGTTTTAAAAACAATAGAAACCAAAAGGTTTTCACATCATTTTCATGCTTTTGAGGTTTGTTTTCCAATAAGGCCGGGAACATTAGCATTGTTGCAGAGTGAGTTTAGTATATACTTGCCAACTCACTGTACTAAAACATCTAACACATCGAGTGGTACTTATATAATTACCAAATATAATTGTCCAAAAAGTTACATGTAAGGAAAGTAATGTGTCATATGTACTGTATTTTATGTACACTATATCTGGAATTTTTATGCAATGTAATAACCAATTTCTTAGGAGCCAAGTTACTCGGTTAGCAAGTTACTTGGCAACCCTGAGATCCAGCTATGACAGTGTATAAACTGGATATGTTAACCCGGCTTACTGACAAGGCACAACCGGGTAACTTGGTTTGCTTAGATACCTTAGTAGCCCAGGTGTTATGCATGTCATATAATTTTGTAATTACTGTGCATCTAGATTACATTCATCAATATCCTACAAGACATAATAAAGATCTGACCATACCTAAATTTAAAACAAATACTGGCCAAATGTCTTTTTATTATCGAGCGGTAAAACAGTGGAACAGTCTGGACGAACATTTAAAGTCTATTAATAATATTAAACAATTTAAGGTAGAGCTTAAAAAACATTTGCTTGAACATTAAGAGTCTTTCGTGGATGTTAAAATCTTATCTCTCATTTTTATCAGTCACTAAAAACATATTGTAAAGTTTAACTGCTACAAAGATTTTATCACTAAAACTTGTAAATACATTCTGAAAAGCCCTACTGGGAGTATGTATATTCATAATAATAATAATAATAATCTACCTTTAAAATTGAAAAATAAATTAATATTATATATAGTACAATCTGCAGACATGCATGTTTCGGCGTCCAACGCCTCGTCAGTGCAGCTTGGTATACGACTATACACGAGATGTCAACCGTATTTATACACATGAGCTTACTCTCTCCAAGCGCATGTGGTACAACACGGTGACATCAATGCATCTAGACATGCGCAAAGTGTCATGGAGCCAGAGTGCTCAAACGACCACAAGTGAAGTGAGCTTTGCATTATCGCTAGTAGACACCCATTAGCTTTGCTAGAGTGCTCAACAACACTAAAGTGAAGGAGCGTAAATAGTACAATCTGCAGACATGCATGTTTCGGCGTCCAACGCCTCGTCAGTGCAGCTTGGTATACGTCTATACACGAGATGTCATTCGTCAACCGTATTTATACACATGAGCTTGCTCTCACCAAGCGTATGTCGTACAACACGGTGACATCAATGCATCTAGCCATGCGCAAAGTGTCATGGGGCCAGAGTGCTCAAACGACCACAAGTGAATTGAGCTTTGCATTATCGCTAGTAGACTCCCATTAGCTTTGCTAGAGTGCTCAACAACACTAAAGTGAAGGAGCGTAAATAGTACAATCTGCAGACATGCATGTTTCGGCGTCCAACGCCTCGTCAGTGCAGCTTGGTATACGTCTATACACGAGATGTCATCATGTCAACCGTATTTATACACATGAGCTTACTCTCACCAAGCGTATGTGGTACAACACGGTGACATCAATGCATCTAGACATGCGCAAAGTGTCATGGAGCCAGGTGCTCAAACGACCACAAGTGACGTGAGCTTTGCATTATCGCTAGTAGACACCCATTAGCTTTGCCAGAGTGCTCAACAACACTAAAGTGAAGGAGCGTAAATATTATATATATGTATATATACATATAGCAGATATGGCCCACCAATACCAAATTAATGGTTGCAACCAACCATTTCATATTAGTTGCAATAACCAATTATTTATGGTTATAACCAATTTATAATTGGTTATTTCTAAATGTCACCAGTTATACCTCATGGATACCAAATAGTAATTGGTCAATTTAACCAAATTTTATTGGTTGTTACGAAATAAATTTGGTTGTTTTGACCAATATGATATTTCATTTCCTTTTTACCAATTATTAATTGGTTAATATAACCATTATAATTTGGTTTTAACCAATTTAATTGGTTGAATCAACCATTTCTAATGGTTATCAACCATTTCTAATGGTTGTAACTTTTTCTTTGGTCATTTTAACCATTCAGTTTTTAAAGTGTAGATCACGCAACAATCAGCGCTTTTCCCCGCCCGTGTTTTACACCGCCCTGCACCGCCCTATATATAAGCGCCCTGGTCGAAAATGTCGGCTTGCGTCCTTCGGTTTGTCTGTCTATCTTCTCCGCAGAACCACCTTAACTATTTACAAGTAGGTTACATCAAGTTTCCTGTAAGAGGGAAGAGAGCGCAAGGGGAATGACGGGAAGATTGAAATGAACGCCAGAAGCATAGAATAAGGATATATAGAACATGTGCGCATGCGCGAGGTCCGCCATCTTCCTAGCCAGTCGATCGCACCCAGTCGTAAAGAAAACAATATGGCAGAGACCGATGTGGAGACAAGAAAACTGTTATTACTTAAATGCAAGTTGCCTGTTTTGCATTTCAACATTAAATATATCAATTACAAGGTACGTAGAAACATTCCTGGTGGTTAACTGTCATCATGGAACAGCAACTCATAGTTGGCATTAAATATGTATTATTCTATAATTCTATAATTATTTACTTGTTTTCTGCCATTTTGTTTTCCTTTTAGGCCAGCAGACTTGTGCTTCCGATGCGGCAAACGAGGCCACTGGAGCTCAAACTGTACAAAATTTGCCTTCATACGATCAAGTCAGAACGAACCAGCATATTTTCCACGTTCCTCTGCTCCAAGCAACGCAGGAGAGCGAGTTAACGGCACCCGATAACTTCTTGCAAGACACTTATGAGCTAAGGACATAGTGCAGGTACACTTTTCCAACAATGCATTGGGAATTTAAGCAGTCCAGTATAGCAATTCCTCGGTTCTTCTTTGAACGTAAGAGCATATTCAGTTTTGGAAGGATATTGGCGCTTCAGAGTTTATCGTTGACACTATTCAGGAGGGGTATAAGATTCCTTTCCGGGAGACACCGAAGCCAGCCGTTTTTGCGAATAACTCATCCTCCTTAAATAATTGGCAGTTTGTGTTTGATTCTATAACCCAATACACTGACAGAATTGTTCAGGTCGAAAAACATGACTAAATAGTATGTAGCCCGCTTTCTGTAGCTTCACAACCGAGTGGTAAAAAGCGACTGATTCTGGATTTGAGATATGTGAACAATCATGTTTCTAAGCAAGTTACAAAATTTGAAGATTGGCGAACGGCCTTACAATTTTTTGATAAGAGCTCCTTTTTCACGAAATTTGATTTCAAATCTGGTTATCATCATTTGGATATTTTCTCAGAGCATCAGCCCTACCTGGGTTTCAGTTGGGTGATGGATGGCAAGAAATCCAGTTATTTAATGTTTTCGGTATTGCCATTTGGATTGACTTCAGCTCCATATATATTCACCAAATTGTTGCGGCCCATAGTAAAATATTGGCGATCCCAAGGGATTAGCAATGTAGTATATTTGGATGATGGGTTTGACATTGAGGCCACGATAGCCCTTCAGAATTTAATTACTCATCCGAGGACATCTGCTCGAAAGTTGGCATCTGCCGTTGGGATGATCATTTCCATGGGGTTTGCTATAGGCAATTTAACTCGTACTATATGAGTCGTCATTAACAGATGTCAATCGCTTTCTCTTCTTCATGGGATTCTCTATTTGACTTGGATCGCTATTGCATTCTAGAATTACAGTTTTTGCAAACCAATATTAATTAAGTTTGTAAATTGGCGTTCCTTTACCCCTAGACCATTTTGCAACAGAGCATTCTTTCCCGACGCTAGTGAGACAGCTTGCGCTGTAAATTCAGGGGATGGGAACATGGTAGCACATCGTATGTTTAATGCATTGGAAAGGGCAGAAAGCTCTACTTTCCGGGAATTAGTTGCGATATAATTTGCCTTAGAATCTTTTGAACCCATTTTACCAGGGTTAAACACATTCCATTCTTATCTATCAAGTCGTACACAAAGATTTTGTGTAAATGCATGGACATCTATCTAGTAGTCGACCAATTAATTATGGGATTCCTTAAGGTTCTATAATAGGTCCCCTTTTATTCTTGGTCTATATCAATGACTTGCCAAACTGTTTGAACAACGGCTTATCGAGCATGTACGCGAATGATACAAATATTAGCTTCCAAAGCTCTAATCTTATTGATCTCGAAGATGGAGATCCGCTCAGATATAAACACTGAGCTGAGTAGCTTAAACACTTGGCTCATAGCAAATAGATTGAGCTTAAATATAGCTAAGACAGAATTCAAGGTCATTGGCTCTCGGCAGAGGCCTATGAGGCATAATGTGAGTACTCTCAACATATGCGTAGATAATATTCAAATCAAAACCATTGATGAAAACTTAACCTAGAAGAACCATGTTAATGTTATTTGTAAAAATATCATCAAAGGAATTGGAGCTTATAAAGGAGAAACTGCGGAAGCCTAGAGAGAGGCTTAATTGATTTTTAACTGCTGTCAGTTTGGGACGGTATCGGCAGCCAGTTTGAGCAGTAAACTACGTAAAAAAAAAACTAATTGTGCGCTGCTATGATTGCAATGCATGCACATAAAACCACCACCCGCTCTCTATTAGAGGAGCTAAATTGGCACAAGTTATCTATTAATCATAAAAACACAAAGCAATCTTTATGTACAAAACTATTAATAAGAGCGTACCTCAGTACTTACAAGATCTTTTTGCTGGAGATCTTGTCCTTATAGCTTGAGAGACAATGAGAATAAACTGTTTGTCCCCAAGCCGCACACAGATTATCTAAAACGCTCCTTCAGCTATGACGGAGCAGTTGTATGGAATAGTTTACCAAATGATAGTCAGGTAGCAGTACAAATTGTACAAGTAGGAAGTATGAAATTCAACTTGCATCACCTGTATTTCGTGATTTTCTCCATTTGTCTTAAAACTCGTATTGAGATACACGATCGTATACAGTGTATTCCTCGGTCCTTGATTAAACAAGCTGACTATTTGAGTAAGATTGTTGATTATGATAATTATTGGAAAGGAAGTTTGGTCCACATACGGCAGATTGTTTTGCTGACTAGAAAAATTGCAAAGTAAAAAATTTTATTCTAGGTTCTGAGACCCTGGCTCCGCGTGAATGGACGCATTTTTCCAAAATTGGGAGAGGGAAAACGCCCTTTTGGTCCCTCCTATCGCACTTGCTGGTAGGGATTTGTCTTTCATGCACAGTTGCAAAGCGAAGGGGACTTTTGTAGTGCCCTACTGGCCCTCTGCTCCCTTTTGGCCTCTTCTTACTTCCCGGTTTTCTGGCTATATAAGAGATTATACAGTATTTGTTGGTAATACAGCTCTAAAGTTAGGCAATAATAATTCTCGTAGTCTCTTAAGTGTCTACTTTGCATGAAACATATGTGATAATATTTGTGTTACTGTACGAACCTGTTAGTATAAAAGTAAATAAATTAATGATCGGAAATAATTGCTTGCACGTCTGATCTCAATGTTGTTTCGTTTGCTTGTTGTATACTCCTAGCTGCGTGGCTTGGGAAGAGGCGGATGCCTACCATTATTTATCAGTTAATGAGATGCTCTCATCCGGGTGGCTCAGGAGCGGGCGGATGCCTAGTACAGTTACAGGTATGGTACGCATTTTAAGCGTTTATATTTTAACAGTTGGCGATAGGTGTTCTAATTATCAACTCTTTATTCCAGGATCTAATTGTGACGAGTATGATTAACAGGAAACAAATGATTCGCCAAGTGTTACTTTCGCGGGCTAGTTCTACGGTTAAGAGTTATTTATCGCAGTACAGAAAATGCACCCACTTTATACAGGAATCTAAACTCCCTGACAAATTTAATTACTCTACCCTGGTTATTTCCCGTTACCTTTCACACTGTCAATTCTGACCATTTAAAAATATTAGTCTCTAAGAGTAAGACAGACCAATATCGTAATAGAAATAAAGTATACATTGCACAAACTAATGGACACATGTGTCCGCATGCTTTGCTTCTTCGTTATGTCTCTTTAGCTAATATCCACACACAGTCCGATGAATATATATTCAGGTCTATCCAAACTTCTCCTCGTGGCACCGCCATTACTGTTCTTTGTTCGAAATGCCTTAGCTACACACTCCTTGGAAAGCAGACTAACTTTAACTAAGCAAATTTAAGATAGCACCAATATAAGTGGTAAAAAAAAAGAAATAAAGGAAACGAATATAGACATGTGTATGTAGTGATTATTCATGGAAACTTTGTTACAAAATATATTTTTTGCTAGGGCAAAGGCTTGCACGTCGCCTGCCATTACTATTGTGTATATGTGCTTAGTGGGAAGGAGAAGGAAAATGATTTTCCTTCGGATGAACGAATTGAAGTAAAAGGAAATAATTGTTACTTTTCGACACATCATACAAAACATAAAATGAGCTGCTGAGCCTGTTCTTCATACGGTCAGTTATAACGCGGTACTTCATCTACGCAAATCTACGCAAATTCATCTAGACATATTATTACCGTCGATCGCATCCAACGATGAGCAGTGTCAGATAAAAACATTGTCTATTTTCACGTGAAACGTCAATAGACAAAAGTTTTATCTGCAAGACTGCACTGTTCATTTGTATAAAATGCAAACTATGGCACACAGAAATGGGCACATGATTGATGATTTCATATTGAATGGAAAGATTAGCTTAACAAAGTTCATCTTTAATAATTCTTTACATCTTTTTCTATATTTAATTTTTACTCCCTGTGATGCTAACTCGAGGTACATTCCAAGTAACAGTGCCATCATTTTCTTTGATGACAATTTTTTTAGCCAACGCTGGATCTAACTCCTCAAATTCTCGATGAGATGAAGCTTTGTACCAGCACTTAAATATTTCAAATGATATAAATCGGAATGGGATGGATTCTCTCGCGATCACAACATTGTTGAACAAACCAACAACTTATGGTAGCCATCTTGAGTCAATGGATGAAAGCCTGCTACTATGATATCGTTTTTTAGCCAACGCTGGATCTAACTCCTCAAATTCTCGATGAGATGAAGCTTTGTACCAGCACTTAAATATTTCAAATGATATAAATCGGAATGGGATGGATTCTCTCGCGATCACAACATTGTTGAACAAACCAACAACTTATGGTAGCCATCTTGAGTCAATGGATGAAAGCCTGCTACTATGATATCGTTTTTCTTTTGCATTTCCAAGATTTTCTCCAAACACTTAATAGCCAATTTCCCTCCAGGTTTCAGACATTCATATGCCTTCTGTATATAAATATTTTTCTCTTTATTTGGTACCCAATGAAATACAGACTGACGTGCTTATTTGGACATCATAATACATGCTCATTATCGTGTGGAAATCCAGTCAAACTATTACCAACATGGAACTGAAGATTACTTTATATTTTTCTTCAGCAATTTTGATTCTCGCATCATCGGGATCGACCCGACCGCCTGACCACCAGAGCCAACGATATCAGCGATTTATTTAGTGAGATTGCCTGTACCACAGCCCATATCAAGCACGAGGTTTAATTAACTGATCAATTTACAACCTACTTCATATTGTGCCTACTTAGTTCATCATAAGCCTGAGCATCTGCCTCCATCTTTACTATTGCACAATCTTTGATTTGTACAGCACAGGCGTAACACTACATAATACTACATATTATTTGCATCATTATAAGACATTCAGGTCACAGATGTGGGTCAGTGCATACATTTTACAAGAGTCAAGATGGAGGCAGACGCCCAAACATATGAAGAACTAAACCAACCACAATATGAAGCATATGGTTGTAAATTTATCAGTTTTGGAGCCAAAGTGCTTGATATGGGCTGTGGTACTGGCAATCTCACTAAATATATCGCTGATATCGTTGGTTCTGGTGGTCAGGCGGTCGGGATCGATTCCGATGATGCGAGAATCAAAATTGCCGAAGAAAGATATAAAGAAGTCAGTAATCTTCAGTTCCATGTTGGTAATAGGGTCACTGGTTTCCACAGGATAGTGAGCCGTATTATGACGTCCATATAACCATGAATGCATTCCATTGGTCTCCAAACGATTAGAAAACGATTTACACACAAAAAGCATACCAATCTTTAACACCTGGAGGGAAACTGGCCATTTTGTGTGAGATAAAGAAAAGAGCGGTCGAGGAGATCAATTTGAACTTGTTGACATCTATCCTTTGACTCAACATGAATTTCGAAAGCTATCTCAAGAAGTAGGCTTATTCAACAATGTTGTTGTCAAACAAGTCATTTACCCAGCACATTTTAAGTCGTATAAAATCTATAAGCGTTGGGTCAAAGCATCGTCACATCATGATTTAGGCAAGTTAGATCCAACCTTTGTAAAACAGGTTATGGCTGACCTGATTACTTTTCACGATGATGGCAGTGTTACATCCAAATCACCAAGCATTTCAAATAAATGTGAAGTTTACTAGTTATTAGTATGAAATAAAGCATGGAATCTGTCAGAGTTGGTTCCTGAACTCTCATGCCCCGGTCAATCGAGAAGGGTATACACCGTAGGCTAGAACAAGAGTTGCATGAAAGGGCTATCACCTAAACTTTCTTTGACTCTCTTCAAAATTTGAACCAGCTCAAGCTTCAAAGTTGACGAGAGTACACGAGAGCTGGCGATCAAATACGAGCGACATTTGTAATCTCATCTTCGTTTGATGACATGCATTATGTAAATTGATGTAAATTGTCATGAGTTATTAGATGTAATATGTCATTAAAATGCAGATGATAAATTCTATACTAACCTACATAACACGTGAAATGCTATAAGTATTCTTTGTTTGCACATGACGTCACTTCGTTTCATTGGGTTTCTAGTGGAGAAGAATGCTTCCAGTTCGACTCTACCAAATATCGCAGATTTTCTCCGAGTACTCTGGCTTTCCTCCTGTAGTCACACTGGATCAGTAAGGGATGGCCCCAGTAGGTAACACCCCCCTCCCATCTGGGATCGGAAGTAATTAGTATTCAGGATATGTTTAGAGTGATGACGTCATAGGGTGTTCGTATTTTCCCGCCATATGACGTCAGCAACGTACAACCATCGTAATTTTCCCGCCATATGACGTCATTTGCGTACGTACGAGATTAGAAGTAATTAGTATTCGTGTGAGGTCATTTGCGTACGTACGCGTGCGTACAGAGCGTAATAATCAGAGAGTTTTGTGTTTTTATTATATTTAAATTACACACAACAATTTAAATGTTTCTTCTAATAAGAAAGTCGTTTTATAGTTTTGGCTTTATTGTTCGTTAGCCATGGTTTCTTTAACAAAGCCTCGGACCATACGACCTGTAGGCTCGTCTTCGTGCAGATTCACCCACTTCATACGACCTGTAGATTGATGCCTTATTTTGAAAGGCCAATAATGTTCGTCGTTGATGCAGACACCAGGACGGCTAGGATCAAAACTATTGCGCCATGACTTATACATCTCTATGATAGCATATCCTTCGGGAATGTTACGGACCTCCTGTGCCCCCAGCGTGTAATTTTGCCACTCGGGGATAGTTTCATCCGACCAGGTAATATAACGCTGATGTTTAGGTTGTTTTCTTCTAGACTTGGTTTCGATGCCAGAGACTGGGGTGGGTGTAGTACTGTTCACTTTAGTTTGGGTGGTGAAGAGATAAACATGGCAGCCGCCAAATAGGTCCCCAAGAACTTGCTCTCGGCTGGTGTGTCAGATTTGTTATCCACCAACAAGTATCCAAACGGTTTTTCGGTCTCTTTGTAATAGGCGTTCATAAAGTGGATTATATTCTTATCAAACATTCGTTCTCCAACAATTCCAATTTGTTTCCTATCACTAGGACTTTGGAAGAGAGCAAGATATTGGGCATTTCGTCTGATATCTGTATTAAATTTCCCTCTAGGAAACATGTTCTGAAGCAAAAGGATAACACTTGCGTTTCTATGACGACCCTGGGTAAGTAATCGAGCTACCATAGGACTGTCTGTTGCTTCGGCCATCACATCATCCAGTATGATTATGTTGTTGTACTTGGTATTAATCCATAGAAATAATAGATATAGAATGCGTAGTCCTATCTCCGCTCAGTAAAAATTTTGTCGCCACAAAATGGCCGATTTATAAGGGCACTTTGGCTCGTCCCAAACTCCTGTGGCAACGAATTTCGCGCGGTTGCCAGCTTGTAAGCCAAGGAGCGAAGCTTTTGGGCAGCAAGGTTTATATTGACTTATTTGTTGATTTTTGTTGCGAATCAGATTATTATATCGAAGATAATTTGAAGTCGTGTATACATGGAAGGATGTTTCGTTTCGAAGTTACAAATGTATTACGTATTTCGTTTATATTTGCCTATTTGGATGGTTTTAAAGAAGTACAAATCGCGATATAAAAATGGCCGCACCATTTTTAATTCGAATTTAAAATGAATTGACTGCTTGTTGTCTGCAAACGTGCGGCCTAGGAATGGATTTATTCAAATTTTCAAAAGGTATTTGCGATGTTATGGATCAACGCTCATCAGTTACGACATGGATCGTGGATGGACAGTTTGTTTTGCAGTTTATACACAAGCGGCATGGTTTTGCAAAGTTGTTCCAATGCTGAACAGCTCAAGTTTGTTTCTACGTGTATCGATTTGTACACTAACAGTAAAACGTTTACATCTTATTACGGGAAGAGTGGATTTTGAGGTGGGTTAATTTTTTATATACATTACTAACCTTTAGCAGTTCATGATGAACTGCTGTTCATCATTCATGTTTGTCATTGTTACGTTTGAATGCCCATCTGACTGGCGCTTTTGACATTTAATTAATAAACACATTCTACAAAATCAGTTCAGGTTGTTTTTTTAATTTATTGCAACACTCTGAATACAAATTGTATATGTTAGGTAAAACCTAATGGAAACCTTTGAAACTTACATTATAAAGTATAAACATGCAAAGTCCAACTAAACAAACTTAGGTGTTAATTATCTCTGGGTATCATAAGCTGTAGCATTATTCCCAGGTTTTTAGATGGCATTTCCTCCATCAAGAGAACCATGACCCTAACCAAAAGTAAATTTGGGGAACCAAGTTACTTAACCGCCGCCTAGCACTCGGCGTTGTTGTGCTGCCCAGTGCAGCCCAGGAAATTTGGGAACTTGCAAACAGCTTACTTGTTTTTACTCGTTATTAAATAAAATTTGTTTGGTTAGTTGATGCCTTTTTGATGCTTTATTTTCTTTTATGATGCGTTCTGTGTACACCTTACTAAACTGGTACATAAATAGTTGCAAATACTTTTTTACAATTAACTTTATGAGACTTGTAATGTGGTCTTCAATAAGGTTTTCATCTAATGCATGGCACTGCTTGGAATGCTCTGACAAGTCGTGGAATGTGCTGAGTTTAATTTCTTTGACAACATTGTAGGTGATGTTGGCAATACTCTTCTTGTTTATTGATGTCCACCTGCATAATTCTTGTAGGGCAAGTCTGTCTGTTGATGTGCAAACTACCACGACAGAAGGTGATGGAGTGCATAATTTACCATATCTCTTACAAGTAAGGAGGGACATACGTTGGCCAGCTACATCATTTGGTGGTTCATGTAATGCTGTTGCACACTCTGGGCACTTCAAAGTCTTCAACAACTTGAAAGCTATGTAACCGGATATGTAAAATATGACATCCGACCTCCAAACAGTAGATGTAAGTAACATTGTGGACATTTCTTGTTCTTCTTCATCTGACATGGCATGACTACTAGATTCGTTATCACAGTTATCGTTAGTTCCTACACAGTTTGCTGTTGGTGGGCTTTCAATCTTGTTCTTCAAAATCAACGAACGCAATGCATATTTAAACTGCAGTGCATTTGGATTGTTATTCCAGCCTAGGCGGCCTCTAACTTTGCTGAAGAACATTTCCAGAGGATCTTGTGAAAACCTGTATGTTAACACAAATTCGTACTGACTATTTTCTCTGAACAAAAGGTCCTTGCTGATAGCAAGAATAGACTTTGCCGAGATTACAAAACCCTGAATGAAGGTCTTCCTTGGTCCTGTGATGAGTTTTAAACCATTGCGATCTTCAAGTGATTTCAAGATCTCAGTTCCTTCAGTCAAATAATTTGAGACCATTTCATAATTTTGTTTGGTAATTGGTGCTTTAAAATTTTTACCAAATTTACTTTTTGAGTTTAGTATATCAAATAAGTTATTCATTAGCAAAACAAAGTCACTTGTAGCTTTGCTGTCCTGGAATTCAGGAACTTGAATACTTCTCAAAAACGTTATTGCTGAGGAAACAGATGAACTTAAAGTTTGAGCAGCAACCGAAACGTTCATCTTATGCTTTTGCCACTGGATGTGTTTTGTTTTCAATTTATTGCCAATATGCAATATGTCCTCTTGTTGAATTTTATGCAGAGCTTCAATATTTTCCCACAAAATTTTCTCCCCTTTTGTTGTGATAAAAACCTTCATGAATCCTAAAGCGTTTCGTGCCAACTTTAGCATGTGGCAGATGTCCAAAACAACATAAATTTTTAAATCTGATCTACAAGGATGGGGAAATGAGCCTTGCAAATCACTAATTTTGCAACCAAGTTTTCGAGCAGTTGCAATGTTTTTTATTGGTCCATCAAACGTTACAGACTTTACAATAATGTTTTCTTTAAATAACAGCTTTATATAGCTTCGATAATTAAATTTGCTTGGATTTCAGCATTGATGCTACTTGTCAAAAAATAAGCAATTGGCATCTGCCAGGGTGATTTTAGACCGACAGCCATAACAACTAAAACATTTGTGGCAGTATTTTCAGAATCCTCGCCCTTAATGTTGCCATAGTCAACATTGCCAACAAATTTTGAGTTCTTTTTGTCCCATTTTGTGTCCTTTCGTATAGACATTTCGTCTAAAAGCAAACTGCATTCTGTCTCATTACTCTGTTTAAGTTTAGCGGACAGGGTGTGAATTGTATTCGCTAAAAATCCAGGCTCGCAAGTTACATTTCCTGCCCATGATCGTAGAGTTGCAGGATGCGGTAAATGCAGAGTTTTTCGGACGAATTTGTAAGCCCTAGGGCTGTAAAAATGCAAAGAGACGGCAAATTCTTTAATATCGTCACTGTACCGTGAACCAGTCAATAATTTATGATTTTTTGCTTCGTTCTTAAACAATTCAATATGCTCAAAATTTCTTTCGAGAATAGCGGCAAGTTCACTTGACAAGTGGTTTTTTTCATGTAAAATTGCCATTAAACCATGTATTGTTTTTGCTTGCCGTAAAACCTTTCTCTGAAGTGTTTTAATTTTCTTATTTTTCATTTTTACAATTTGTTTTAACTTTTCGCATTGATTTGTATTTTTGCAGGCGGAATTTATATCTTTGTCAATCAACACGCTCGCGGAGCTGAAAGGCGAAGGCGAAGCTGAAGAATGGTCGTCTGCATCAGAAAAGACATTACACTGGTCCAACAATTCCTGTTTGTTTTCGACCGGTGTTTCGCTAAAAATGCTCGGAACAGCATCTTTTTTTAAAAACTGTTTTCTTAAATTTGAAAACGAATACGAGTTGAGAACGAAATCGTGGTCGCAAAAATGCTTGTTGCAAAGTACGGCAGTTTTTGAAGGAAACCAGTTTTCTCGTCCCACGGCTGTAATCCATTTATGCAACAGTTTCTCGTTTTTGTGTGGAAATCTGTTAAAATTAAAGGCTATTACAGTAAACACACGGACACCTTTCTTGTTTACAAGTGGGAGTTTTAAAACTCTAATTATTCAATAATTCAAGGTCAAACACAATAACAAATGCAAGGTCAAAGAACTCAAGTTCAAATATGTAGCGAAAACTAACAATTATATTTAAAAACAACAATAAACAAATGACATGAAATCGCGTGCGAAGTAAACACTTTGTAAAATAAATATTTGAGCTATGAAAGGCTTAAATTTTAAACTATAAATTACAAGTGTAAAATAACTTTGTGCTATAAACAAATTTCACTATTGCTGTAAATAACTGCAATCCAAAAACTCTCACTCCTCAAAGTGAGCCATGCAATAAATAAATGAATAACCACAGTTTGCAAGTTTTTCTTACTCACCGGTAAAATGATTGACAGCCTTCTGGATTTGCGTTCTCGCTTTTTTTGTACCGGCTACTGCAATTTGATGCCGAACAGGTATTTGGCATTTTTTACATTTTCGCAATTAACAAATGTATATTGAAGTTTTGTATATTAATTTGCCAAATTTCGTTTTAGCGCTGTATAGGCCACTCCTTGCTCAAATTCAAAATGGCTGATTTATAAGGGCAAGCGCGAAAAAAATTGGCGACATGATTCGTGACCGACTACGCATTCTATATATATTATTTCTATGTATTAATCTGGATCAGATCCTCTGACAGCTCGGGAAAACCTCTCTCAAATCGGATGCTTTTCCCAAGGGATTTTTTCAAATCGTCGTAACGATCTTGCCATTGATTGTAGCACCAAAGGATATGAATGTGTTTCTTTTCCTCATACACGATACGATTTTTTTCCAAAATTTGTTGGACAAAATACGTTTTTCCACTTTGGCTCGGACCCACGACCAATAGCGAAAATTTATGGCGGAAAATTCCGGATAGGGCTTAGTAATCAAAGATGCTGTTACTTTCGGTACGGTTTTTGTTGGTTTTAGTATAGAACTTGTTTTCTTTCGAACACATCTCATTTCTTTTAGCATATGTGCCGGTCGTATAGGTAGTAAACTTGAGTTGTGGTTATGCGGTGTTGAGAACCTCGCCCTTCCTAACCACTTTTTCCTTTCATTTCCGTATAAGTTATGTACTTGACGCAAATGATCACTTATATATCGAAGACCAGGCTTGTTACAGAAAGGACAGTCTATTTTGTGCTTATAGGGCATGTTGACACTTTGAAAGTTCAACCATAAATGACCGAGAATAAAGTCTTTCAAACATTTTTGCGGTGACATGTGAGGTCGATGTAGGGTCGATGTGAGGTCGATGTAGGATCGATGTGAGGTCGATGTGAGGTCGACACGATGGTCGGTTGCTATGCAATTTGCTCCCGGAAGCGCGGGCTCCAATTTATCCAGCGGGGTTGTTGTTTAAAACAAAATGGCGTCGTCTTGCTTATAACAGACAAAATGCCCTAAATCAAGTTAGAATTTTCTGCCTCTCACAATAGAATTGTGTAGTTCTTTTCGCATATTTATAAACTTAAATATTTGCATTGAAATATTTTCATCATTTTGCTTACCTGTCGTTGTCTTGAAGAAACGAAAATACGCAAACAATTTACTTATGTAAGACAGTTTATCACTCATATTGCCAAATGCTTGAATGGAATCTACAAATACTCCTGTCGTTCTCGCTATTAATATGTGTTTATTAGACTATTTTTTTAGTTTAATCCTTTCTTAACTCACATCTTCAATAATAATTCCCAAGAATTCTATAGCTGATGTGGGTTTGATTGAGTAAAATGTATGTTGAAATGTTGTTGTTCAATGAGTTATGACATGTATAACTAAAAGCTGTTAAACAAAAAATCTGTAATAATATCTGTCTTTGGAGGTATATGCACACTACAACAATGATAATATAAGAAACACAGCATGTCCAGCCTGCTAACTACAGTAGTGTGTAATAGCATTAATGGTGCAGAGCCAAAAAGCACAGATCAGGTTATGACTTTAGTTCTGAGCTTACTAACGATACAATTGTGGGCTTCCATAAATGTAAACAATTGAAGTAGGCAATAAATGCTCACATACAAATACAATTGCAAGAATGAAGCGAGTAACTGATTCTCTCTGACTATTAATATACGCAGCCTTACTTCAACTCAATAGCAATTTTCAGTAACCATTTAATATTACAGTGTGAAAAGAGAGACAAGTCTAATATATTATTAAGATACCAATTGATACTATAATTAACAACACTAGGAATTTGTTGCTATATTTGCTGATACTGTTGGGTATTTAATAGACGTTATGCCTGATATTTTGTACAGGGAAATAAATACAAAATAGATATAATAAAATAGATGAATACATTCTACGCTTTGCGCAAACAATTAGTGCCATCTAGTTATAATTGGCATTGCTTTTATGAAGGTTTTCCCATGAGGTGTGAAATTCCGTCAGTGTCATATTAACTTTTCATGTTGCCTTTCGCGACAAAACTGCTCGCTCTCTGGAGCTTATACAAAGGAGATTTCTTTTGTAAGCTATCCCGCAGCCTTTCGTAGTTAGATTTGTGCCAATAACCCCTGTGTACGACGCACGATCGGCATTTATCGTAGTAAATCAACGAGGTTGAAGACACGCAACAGGAGGCGAAGTACGCAAATATGGCGCAACACGAAACTACCAAATGTCCAATGCGTTCGTCGAAGAGATTTCTTTCCTGCATGCCCATCTACATCTTTCGTCTGAAAATTTTCTTTAGATTTACGTCTAAGCAACAAATTTATGTGAAAAACCACAAAATATGCCAAAATTCCCGACCTTCTTGTTGATTTCTCGCGAATATGTGCGAGTCACGAAAAATTTTCAAACGGGGATTGTGGAACTGACAAAAACGCTACTGTGGGACCCATAGACAGGACCGTTTGTCCATCAGGGCGCGATATCCTTCGACCGAAGGACAGAAAAAAATGGGTATAGTTGACCACATTTTTCTCGAATTTCCAAACCATTTATATCTAAGGTAACAAGCAGTGCTTTAAAATGGTAAACACACTATCAGTTGAATAAAAAATATACTGAAATTGTTTAAAGAGCGACGAAGACGGAGGGGTCAAAAGTGTTGTAATTTTTCCGTCCAAATATTTATAGCTTGGAGTCTGGGAACTAACATTCTTACGCAATATGACTCCGGGAGCATTTCACATAGCAACCGACCATCGTGCGATGTAGGGTCGATGTGAGGTCGATGTGAGGTTGATGTGAGGTCGACGTTGGGTCGATGTGGGGCACCGGTTCGAGTCCGGTTCGGTAGATGTAAACATTTTATAAGATGTCATAATGATTATTTAATTTTTCAATATAAGAAAATTATGACTAAGCTATAGTTAGTCATAATTTTTCGATATAGATCATTATGATTAAGCTATAGCTCATGAGCAGACATAAAGGTGTGGTGCTCCTCATTAACAAGGCATTTATAGACAGTCAGTGGTGACGGAATGAGCTGCAGATTTTGAGGAAAACAATTTAATTGTCCACTACGCGAACAAGAAAGAAACAGACTCGGATAGCCAGGAAAGGGATTTCCAAGGCGATGTCTCAACAGCTTCAACTCATGGGTCTGAAATTTCGATGACGACTGATAATGAGTGAGAAACTGAAGAAACAGAAGAAATGGATCCTTGGATGCCATTGATAGAAGAAGCAAAGCAAAGAAGTAATACAGCTTTTGAGGAAATGAAAGAGAGCCTTATAAACAGCGGTCTTGATGAGCAATCTGCTACCGACAAAGCTTACACCAATATTCTGCCTGAACTCCAGAAGGAACTTGAAAATATTTATATGCAACGTCAGTAGTAATGAGACGCACTATACGGCACTTTTCAAAAATCCAATTCCAAATATGCCATTTTCAAAAGTGCCGTCAAATCCCTCTTTTTCATTTTCCACAAATTTTCAAAATCACAAATTTTCAAAATCACAAATCCCAAATTTCATTTTCCCAAATTCTTAAATTTCATTTTTCCAAAAATTTCCCTTCCAAAAATTTCCCTCCCCACAAAATTCTTAAATTTCATTTTCCACAAATTTTCAAAAACCTAAATCACAAAATCACAAAAATTTTCCCCACCACAAACCCACCACAAGCTCCTTTTTCAAGAGTTCTTAAACAAAGAATGTCATTGTCATCCATATCACTTAAGGAACTAAAACAAATAGCTAAGGATCTACGAGTTAATGGGTTTTCTACCTTTAATTCTAAAAACAGGAAAGTATTGGAGAAACTTATCGAGGAGTACCGGTTAGTAGCTATGTCAAGACTGTTTGTTAGTTCAACTACTGAGCAATTTGGTTGCGCGCCTTTAGAAATTTGTCTAGCTCCAATAAGTCTTACCATTTCGTACTTTGTGTGAATAATAGTTGTTACAGCATCACAAATAAACAAAGAATGTCAGGTCACATTTCCAAAACCGAAGAAGAAGAAGAGCAAAAATTATTGGCAGACTTTGCAAAAATATTTATAATATCCAAAACCGAAGAACAAAAATTATTAGAAGAGCAAAAATTATTGGAAGACACTACAAAATTATTGGAAGACAGTACAAAATTATTGGCAGACAGTACAAAATTAATTATATTATCAATAGGCGGAAGTATTATTTTAAAGGTTTTATTTACTTACATAATAAATAATGTCTAACCCAAAATTACTTAAAATATTCACAACCCAATATGAAAAGTTTTTCACAGAACTTATAAAACTTTTTCCATACCAATTGGAGTTAAGAGTTTTACAAATTTTTTTAAAAACAACTTATGATTCCGAGACCTTGCTAATAAATATGAATGAAAAAATAACACCAGAGGTTGAGAAAAATATTCACGACAGAGACATACAAGGACTACTTGCTTTATTTCCAATTCCTGAATTTTACCAACCGTTAATAACAGAGTTACTAAATTCCACAGACGCAGAGGCAAAAGAATCCTTATGGACTTGGGTTGATTTATTTGTAAAAATAACGAAAACAAATCGATAAAATAATTTGTTACGTCTCGCTTCGCTCGCGGTCGTTCGCTGCGCTCGTATAAAATTTCCTAATTTAAAAAATTAGGAAATAAAAAAAATCACTCATCAGGAATTACTACTGTAACATTTTCGGTATTAACAACCTCTTCACCAATATTTAAAACTCTTTCATATTTTTTAATTCTACCCGAAACATAACCAATCTGAATATTACCTTCTATTCCGTTGTCTCCTTTTCGTGACATTTGAACTCCTGTTAAAAATCTCTTCTTAACTTCTATATTCTCATTAAACAAATCTCCATTTCTTTGTATTAATAATTTGCTAGGTTTACAACCCATTTTTTTATTAAAATAAAATGGCATTAAGATTTGGAGAACCAAACTTTATAATTCTTATGACGAAAACGAAAACAATAAAATATAGATAACAAGGAAAAAACAATGTTTTCACACTTAAAAGTATCCAAAACGGAGAAAGGTAAAATACCAAGGGAAAATCTTAAATGCCCTACTTGTAATAAAGTTTTTACAAATATGTTTAATTTTAAAGACCACTGTGACACTAAACATCCATTTAAAAGACAATAATAATTTGTAAATACAAAGGTTACAAATTCATTTTTATTAAAATAAAATGGCATTAAGATTTGGATATTCAGAAAATGAACCAAACTTTATACACAGACCACAACCAAAAATACCACGAGCGCTAAATTACAATTTTACTTACGGTGCGATATCTGATGCATACACTGGCCCAGTTCAAATAAAATCAGGATTTCCAGTACCAGCTGTATGTACTTATGGAATTGATAATTTTTCAACATTTTCCCTTATGACCCATGTATTTGACACTGACTCAACACTTAAGAGTAATTTAAAATTAAGATATTTGATACATTTTGTGAAAACTAATGGAACCTACTCTACTACAAGGTTAATAGATATACTTATGAGTACAAAACGCCTTGGCTCTCTAACAATATTTAAAATAAATGAAAAATTCGTTATACATGATTTTTTCAAAGAGGATATTTCTAACCTAGCATTGTTTTACATAGAGTTTAAAAAAATTTCAGATGGTACTTATGGTAACGAGTCAAATATTGATATTGTGTTAGACTACTAAAATAAATGGCATTAGCGTTTGGTTATTTGAAAAAGAATAGATACACAACTATTAGAGGCCAACAAGGTTCTCAAGGGCCCCAAGGTCCTGATGGAATTCAAGGCTTACAAGGCTTAACTGGTCCAAAAGGTTCTGATGGGCCAAAAGGTTCTGATGGACCAAAAGGATCTAATGGAAATACAGGAATTCAAGGCCTTCAAGGAGTTACAGGATCAAAAGGTCTCACAGGAAATACTGGCCCACAAGGACAACAAGGACTTATTGGAAATACTGGTCCACAAGGTGCAAAAGGATTAAAAGGAGATCTTGGCGACACAGGAGCTAATGGAGACACAGGAACACAAGGTTTACAAGGTGTCACAGGATCAAAAGGTCTTACAGGTAACACAGGTACACAAGGCCAACAAGGACTTAAAGGAAATGTTGGCGCAACCGGTCCACAAGGTCCTGCAGGATCTGGATCAGGTGGTGGTGCACAAGGACAAAAAGGAGACACTGGTGCAACAGGTCCACAAGGTTTACAAGGAGTAACTGGTCAAAAAGGTCTTACAGGTAACACAGGACCACAAGGACAACAAGGACTTATTGGAAATACAGGACCAAAAGGTTTAAAAGGACAAAAAGGAAATCAAGGCTCATTAGGACATCAAGGAAATATTGGTCCACAAGGTTTACAAGGTGTCACAGGTCAAAAAGGTTTAACAGGCAACACAGGTCCACAAGGACAACAAGGATTAAAAGGAAACACTGGACCACAAGGTCCACAAGGATCTGGAGGGTCTGGATCTGGAGGTGGAACACAAGGTCCAAGAGGTCCAAAAGGTGATACAGGTCCGCAAGGACAACATGGGATTACTGGACCAAAAGGCTTAACCGGTAACACAGGACCTACAGGACCACAAGGTGCAAAAGGAAGTGATACCGGGATAAAAGGAAATACTGGTGCAAAAGGTCCAAAAGGAGATACTGGACCAAGAGGCCAACAAGGAATCCAAGGACCGCATGGTCTTACAGGCAACACAGGACCACAAGGGGTTACTGGATTAGAAGGTCCACGAGGTTATCAGGGTTTACATGGTATTAAAGGCGATACAGGTATACAAGGCCCGCCAGCCATTAGAGGGACTGATGGTTCAAAAGGCGACCAGGGTGATAAAGGCGACAGAGGTGACATTGGCCCACGAGGGTTTACAGGTATGGTTGGTTCAAAAGGAGATCGTGGAAGTATGGGAGGCCAGGGAAATTCTGGATCCACCGGACAAAGAGGTGCAACCGGTGCAAAAGGTCTCAAAGGTGACAAAGGCGACAGAGGTGTTATGGGTCTTGATGGTAATGTAGGACCAGAAGGACCACAAGGTACAAAGGGTGACAAAGGTGATAAAGGTTTTCACGGTCAGCGGGGTCTAAAAGGTGACACAGGTAGCGCTTTCACACCTTCTGTAAGTTTTCACTCTAAACCAGGAAAACACTCGCTCATAACCGCAAAAGATAATCTTTTTTGTACTAGAAATAACAACCTAATCATGAAAACCATAATTACAACCCAAGGAAATTACATAGTTAAATACAAACTAACCTTATTACCTACTTTTTTCGAATCTGGTAGTCCAAACATTACTAAGACTAAGAGTTGGTTTTCTTCAGATGATGCTGACTATGCAGACCTTGAAACATGTGTCTATATAGAAGATGTCATTAAGTCTCAGTTTAAAGTTGTAACAGATGGTACCATATACAGTGATTCAACACTACCACACCTAATTTACATGGAAGGTCTTATCACCATTGCAAAAGGATCGACAGTGGAACTAAAATCTTATACAAATTATTTCGGTGACGACTACTCTTACCTTCTTTACGATGTCTTCGAACCAGTTATGGTTTTTACAAAGGTTGGATAAATTCCTTATTAACAAAAAATAAAATTTCTAATCCTTGTTACAGGATTAGAAAATATATAGTTAGTTTTTAACCACAATCTGGACACTCGCAATCTGAACATACTTCTTCACTTCCACACGAGCATAAATCACCACATTTGTGGTCAAAAAACTCGTTATCATTTAAAGTTTTAAGGTCACAATCCATGCATTTATACATAATCTCACCATTTACATTTGCGTGTTGGTCTTGGATATGTTCAATAACTTTATCCATGTCACAAATATACATGCACCCGCCACATATGCATTTGTCATTTCCAAAAACATTAATTATTATGTTAATCATATTTATATTATTACTATATATTATTTGTTTTTAAGGTTTCAATTTCTTCTTAGATAAAAAATGAAAACACCATTTAACATGTTAATTGTTGGAGCTACAGAGTGTGGTAAAACATATTACCTACTAAATTTTCTTGTTGACAATTATAATAAGCACTTCCAATATATTTTTATCATCTGTCCAACTTTTGAATTTAATGAAACATATAAAAATTGGGATTACAAAGACTCTCCGGGTGTTTACGCAATACAATGCGAACAAGATCATGTCGAAGATTTTCTAAAATATATTTCTGATAAATTCGCAGGTAGTAATGCATTAATAATATTGGATGACTGTGCAAGTACAAAGTTTGTTAAAAACAGAACTTCAGAACTTGTAAGACTTGCGTTTTCTGGACGCCATGATAATTTAAGTACAATTGTTATTACGCAAAAATTAACTGCCATTGTGCCAGCCTATCGTGAAAATATAGCTAAACTTGTTGTTTTTGATTCACCAAGCGCACTTGCATGGAAAACAATTTCTGATGAATTTTTAGATGTTTCAAAACAGGAACAAGATAAATTAAAAAAAGATTTAAAAGAAAACAAATACGCAAGGTTAGAAATTAATCTTAGACACCCGCGCACACATGAAATAATATTTGATAAATAAAATGGACATTGGTGAAGACTGCGAAAATTTAAGAGAAGAGTTAATATCTCTTTCTGAAAAAGGTCATATACTTCAAACAAAAAAATTTCTGAGAGACAAAAGAAGAGCTAACCCTGATATGTTGAGAAAAATAATGGATTCATATCTAAAACAAAAAAACGATATCAACAAGCATAAAATGGCGATTCAATTTGTGCTACTCTCAGTATCAATTTGTGACAATTTTTGCGGTTCTTATATTAAAATTAACGAAAAAAATAAATTTATTGAAAAAATTCTTGGTGACGAAAATATAATGTTTATAATTAAGGATATACTACCAAGTTACACACCAGATGATTATTACAGTAAATATGTTCTGGGTTTTATTTCGTTAGGAACACTAGGATACACTCACGTAAGTTTTGTTGAAGAACCAGAAGTTAAACCCGAACCAGAACCTTAAGTTATATTGTAATTTTGTACCCTAAAAAAGGTACAAAATTAAATTAAATTTAATCTTTGGCAATATTTGAGCTTACAAACTCACCTACTTTTCTTAATCTTTTTAAATTAAAGTTTATATACCTTACATCATCATTTTTCTCATACAAGGAATTACAATCAAAAACAACATGAATCATTAGTTTTCCCTTATTTAATAATTCATCTCGTTGTTTCACTGTTAGATCACCAACTGACAAATATAATGTGTTTTGTCCAAAAATAGCAGATTTTGCGTTGTGTTTTTCTGAAAGTGAGTTAATTCTTTGTAATGTTTTGTCGTTGTCAATAACAATAGGAATTTTATATCCAGCATTATTTGACTTTTTAACACCCCATGTTAAACAACTTTGTATTTCAAAAACTTCAGTTTCTTCTAATTTAATAATACCCATTCTTCTCTTTAGTTATACACTTTAATTTTTTATTATTTTCTTTAAACCAAAACTACTTGTCTTTTATTTTTAGCGTTTTAATTTCATTGTATGCAATGTAACCTAATGCTATTGCAAGAACCCACATGTTGTTACCCAACCACATAAGCCCTTTCGCACCCATACTTAGAACAGTTGAGATAATACTACCGATGGCGGCAAATACAGGTCCAAACTTCTTAAGTATTTTAGCAACTGCTTTTCCAAAAGTTGAGACACCACGAGCGCCAGCCGCGAGAGCACCTCTTGTTGATGTTACAATTCCTGTTATTAAACCCGCAATACCAATACTTATTGCAGCTGTGACACCTAAGTTCTTTTTAGCCCACCTTTTAAACTTTTCAAACTTTGTTAGTGGGTTGTTATCTGTCTCATTTTTTAAAATTTCTATAACTTCTGTAAGTACTGGTCTTATATTATTTTGTAATCTTATGTTATCTTGTTCTAACTCTGCAACCTTTGCAATAGACTCGTACAAAGTTTTTAGGGTAGGGTTTTGTTCTGCTATGCTTCGGTCCCTCCAAGTTTTTATTTCTATGTCTAATAATTCTATTTGATCCTTGTAACCAATATTTTGTTTGCGAATGCCTGATTGTAAAACTGCTTGTATTTCTCGTTCCCACTCAGATTTCCCGCCGTCCAAATTAACCATTTCAATGTTTTCGTGTTGGAATCTAATATCATCATAACTATTGCTAATACTACTATTTAATATGGTCCTAGAATTATTAATTATATCATTATTTAACTCTTCGTTACCCACAACACCGGCATGGTTTTCAACCATCCCAGCTGGGGTGTTAGCATGTTCCAATGTGACTTCAATTAACTCAGCATCATACAGTTTTTTAAGTCTTTTAAATTTTGGACTTTTATTATCGCTGTCTGAAATTTCACCAACACCATTAATTTTATAAATTCCCACCTTATCATCACCTAGACCATAATCTAACCCTATAACACGACCTGTGGAGATATTTTTTCTTACAGATAATTTTGTAAGAAATAACTGGGTGTGTGGTCCATCATTTTCATTTAAATGTATATTCTTATAGTTTAAAAATAAATTTTTTACCAACACAACCCTTACATTATTAGGGTTTCCTGTCACAATAGGTATACTTTCATCTAAATTAGAAGTTGGATTAGTAGTTTGAGGATATTGTTCGTCATCAAGAGGATCATCGTCAAGATTAGTTTCTTGCTCTTCGGTTTCATCAGTCTCATCTGGATCGTCTGGATCTTCCGCTTCAGGATTTTGGTTTTTCATTTCTACATCTGGATCCATTATTTATCTAACTTCGCTAAGCTCTCTTTCGTAAAATCTTCCGTAAATATTCTCACCAGTTGCGATATCTTGTATTTCATACATAACAGGACTACTTCGAGAGACTTTGTTACCTAAATGTCTCCTCAGTGAAATTAATTGTGTAACCTTTTACAAACCTAGTACCTGTATGATATTTTTCAACCCTGACAGTATCACCTACTTTAAATTTAGGTTTTTTAAATTCACTATTGCTACCATACAAAGTCACCCAAACTTCATCCTTATTTTCCCCATTAACATCTGCAGGTTTCATTTTGATACTACTGTGCACACTGTGGTTGTAATTAAATGTTACATCATCCAAAATATGTAACCACTTTTTTGTTTTGTGTTCTGTAAAATATTTCCACATAGATGTTTTTAAAGTCCTATTTAATCTTTCCACAAGAGCTGCCTTTCTGTTAAAAAAGGCCTTGCCGTCTTTTTTAATAAGTGTTGTAAAATGTTCTATTCCTAGTTTACCTAGTAACTCTTCAACATATTTGTTTCTAAACTCAAGACCATCGTCATATTGAACTACTTTTGGGTACTTACCAAACCGGGTTTTAAATTCTTCTAGTATTTTTTCCATGGCGTGTGCAACATCAATACTACCTTTCGTTCTACTTGGTTCTGTGAAAGCAAACCGTGATAATATTTCTATGCTTGTTAGAATCCATTTGTACCCATCGTTAGCACTGGCCCGATCTTTTGTCATATCTACCATATCAAGTTGTAATTGGTCTCCTAAATCTTCCACAATAGTTTTACGGTACACATGAGTCCCACTTTTTTGTTTTGTGGTTGTGTAAGTGTCTTGTGTTAAAAGCCAATCTTTAACTTGTTTACGAGTTACATTTAATTTGTCTTCTTTTGCTTTTTGATATAACCTTTCGATACTTTGGTAACCTGTCGAAGGGTTGTGGTACAAATTTCTGAGACCTTGTTCAGTTTCAAAACTCATTTATTTTAAACTTAAACAAACTCTAATTCTAACATTGCGCTCATACCAACAGGAAAATTTATATTTGATGTTAATCTGAATGACACAGAATTAAATTTTTGAATAATTGGTGTCCACGAATTAATGTTGTTGTAAAATGAAGAAGTATCTAGTAAATGTTCAGTTATCGGAATTGGTAACGAAGCAATAACCTCACTTTGACTTCCATTGGTGTCAAAATTTTGGAAAGTATTTACAACATTACATTCGATGTTAATATATTTTAAACCATGGTTAACATCTACTTTTTTGTACTGTGTTTCCAAACACCAGCTGTTAGTACAGTGGTTGCGTCAAAACCCAACATTGGTCAATTTTATTCAGGGTCAAATCATTTTTTGGTTTTATGGAACATGTAGAATTTTTATAATTTGAGATAAGTTCTATCTCTTCATTTTTAAAAGTTTCTTGAATATTATCAAAGGTCCAATATCCTTTTTCGAGTACAACTCTTTTGGTTCCATGTAAAATCTCATAACGATCAATATTATTAAACTCCCAAAATATTGTTGCTGATCTAATATAAACTTTTGACTTATTTTCTTGAAAAATAGCCAAGTCCACAGTCGTCTCATTATTTTCTACATAAACATTTAGTTTCGACATTTTATTTATAATAAAATGCCAACTCAAGAAGAGTTTAAAAAATTATATCCTAATGCCGATATTAGTAAATTTATGTTTCAACCTGTGAAAAATTACAAGTGAAAAACACTTTTTGTTCGCACAAGTTTTGTGTATAATGAAAGAGCTTACGATATAAAAGCTAGTAATTTTCCATTTGGTTGGGCTTTAGATTGGCAACCCAGAATTTGGAACACAAAGGTGTTGTGCAAAACTTTGAAAAAAATGAAGATTTTACAAACCCAAAAGATATGAAAATTTTTGTAAATAAAACAAGAAGTTTTGACCCCACCTTTCCTGATTTGGTAATTACAAGTAACTTAGATTCATTTAATAACCCTGCAGAAAATCCATATTTGGCTGCATGTATGGCTGCTTACATATCAACATATGTTTGCGGAATTAGCACACAACATTTTGACACAGATAATCCTATTGTCTCCTCGTTGGCGAGATATCATTTGTATTACCATATGCGAAGATTTCTTAGAGATCCTGGAAAAATGAATAGATATTTAAATCAAAGTATAAAAAACTTAGTGTCACAAAATATCCCTGTTATGTACGAATGGACTAAAGAATTTCATCAAGGACAAGAACAAATAGGAGCTTGGCTTGGAAAACAATCTGCTGGAAGTGTAAGAAATTGGAAACCTGTAATTGGTAAATTTGGACAATCTGGAATTAAATATGAAAGACGCAGTGACAGAACTATAAAAAGTTTAGATGATTATAAATTATTTATTGCGAAAGATTCAACAGGATTAACGCAAACAGGTCAACTGTTATTCCAACAAAGTGTAGAGTCTTATGTATATTGTGTACTTGGTGCGCAAGCAAGTACAAGATGGACAATTGTTGGAAAAGGTGCGAAGTCTTTACAAACGCAAGAAGTTTTTAAAAAATTAGTTAGGGACACAATTACGCAAGATGACCAAACAGTAATAATATCTAATATGCGAAAAGCTATACAAGATACAAATGTAGTTTTAAACTTTGCAATTAGTCCTGGTGTAATTCTCATTCCAAGCGATATGATAATTTTAAAACAAAAAGTCGCGGGTTATAATAACATCTTAAAAATTGCAGGATTAGGTATGACATTTGGCCATAACGAACATATTAATTACGAAAATCCCATTAGTGCGCCTGTTAGTTCAACTCCTGTAACAACTGTGCGCACTCCTGTCGCAAATGTGCGCACTCCTGCAACAACTGTGCGCACTCCTGTAACAACTGTGCGCACTCCTGTTGCAAATGTTGAACAAGTTAGTAAACCAAAGTCAACTGTAGAGTTACAAGCATTATTTGTGATTACATTACTTGCAACTTACGCTCAAAAATTTATATTCTTATAATAAAATGGCTGATAATGAAAATGTACCAAAACCAACACCACCTGTTGTAGAACCAGAAAAAAGAATAACAGATCCTGTTGTAGAAACAGACGCAGAGAAAAAAGCTGCTTGTGAAAAACTAGCAGATCTTTCAAAAGCTGCGAAAGCTAAAAAAGCTGTTGTAAAGAAAAGAAAACTTGAGTCACCACCGTCATCTGGAATAAATTATTTGTTTTTGCTTGAGGTTTTTGGTGTTATTTTTGGTTTGGGATGTCTGTGGAGATATTGTTCAAATAAACCACTTGAGGAAAAACCCGCACCACCAGAAGTTAAACAACCAAATCTTGTAAACTTGGACTAATTAATAATATTTTCAAACTTTTTTAAGTTTGAAAAAATATTTTTTACAGTTTAAAATTCAATAGCTTGAAGTTGCTTTCCAACAACATTTATAACACCATCCGATACGATGTAAATATAGCATGTCAAATCTTTTGTTGTGACTCTCTTCTTAATTTCTAAAAGTACTCCATCTTGGGTATTTAAAATCTTTCTTCCAATTCCAGCAGCATTTTTGTCACCCACAGTTCGCATGTCAATTACAAGTGAAAACTTGTTGTTTGTGTAAAAATCTTTTAATGACAATGTGTCTGTTGTATAATCTAGGAAAAACCCTTCCGCAGACTTGTACAGATCGTGTTCGTTCAAACCTTGAGAATACAATGAATTTGGAACTCCTTCAATTGCAACTTTAACATTTTTTATATTTGGGAATACAAAATGTTCTGAGTCCTCTGTGTCATCCTTAAACAGGAGGACAATGGCTTTCATTGATTTTCTTGGTATATTTATATTCAAATTTACCAAAGTTGTATCCTTTGCCCAGGTCTCTTTTTTCATTAAAACTACTTGTTCGTAAATTACAGATCTTCCTGCGGTGTAAGAATCTAGAGATTTGTTGTACATCTCCGCAGATTCAATTGTATCATATTCGAGATGTAAATCTTCTAATGTGTAACCAGCGACAGCCTGACCAGATTGTGCCTTCATAATTTCTGAGGCAGGTGGGAATGTAATTTTGTACCGGAAGTTTGTCTTCATTCCGTATGGAGCATATAGCCCTTGATTTTCCAAAATCTTTCCTAATGGAATATGAACTTTTGTTTGAAAAAGCTCACCAAAATACTTATCAGCAACTACAGCTTTGTCTCCAGAGTCGTCACCGCTCATTATTTTACGAGTGTTTTCGTTAGCCAATCCATGGCTAATCATACAACTCCTTTTTTCTTCAGTTTTCCAAAGGTCTTTGTAAACCTCATAAGTGGACTCTCCAATGTTATCATACACAACCTGCCCATCTACAGTTATTTCTAAACTTTTTTGTAGAAGGGCTGCGAGGTTGTTCAAAAACCAAGATTTGTTATTCTTGCTTTTGAAAGATCCAACGATGTAAACAGAGTGTGGAACCAAACACATATTTTCATATAACTTGGGAATGTTTACATATAGAGCTTGGCTCTCACCAATTACAGTTGGTGTTAGTGTAAATACATTTTTCATTTTTGGACCACGAAGTTGTGAGTAAGTGATCTTTTCATATCCTGGTAAAAGTTCTTTAACACTATTCATTTATTATACAGTAGTAATAAATGGCAGGAGTATTTAAAGATTTACCAAAAGAGTTATATGACTCACTATTAATTGTGTTAGGGGCTGTCGCAGTCTCGTTCGCAAGTAAAAAATTAATGAAGGACTCTCTTGGTGTTCCCGGTACAATGGAAGGTCTGTTGAAACTGGCAGCAGCGTTCGGTATCAGTACAAGTGTTATTAAGGTATTGCAAACAAAGAAGATGCTACCGGATAACCCCTTCAAGGGATAGAATGCGAAGCAGTCTAAATAAAAAATGGCCACAAC
This sequence comes from Trachythela sp. YZ-2020, assembly GCA_016169945.1. Lineage (NCBI taxonomy): Eukaryota > Metazoa > Cnidaria > Anthozoa > Malacalcyonacea > Clavulariidae > Trachythela > Trachythela sp. YZ-2020. Next base: position 187,642 of record JADLSH010000013.1, on the reverse strand, counting down.
AATTGCTTTGTCTGGAATATTTAATGCGGTTGCATTTACAGGAGCTGGATATTTGTTTAGACTTTTAGACAAAAAAGGTTATCAAACAGAAATTAAAAGACACAACCTTGCAATGGAGAAATTAACAGCATCAAAAAACAAATGGTACGAAAACCAATATAAGAAAAAAGATGAAATATCTCAAAAAAGAAGAGAGTTAATGGATGCTAATAGTGATCTCGCAAGTGTTAATAAGTCTTTGGACGAACTTTACAAAGTTGAGCACGAAGGAAAAGTTTTTAAAAAGGAACCAATATTGGAAGATTATTATCAAGAGTCGAAAGAGATGGACGAGTATAAACATGTCGCAGTTGGGTTAGCTGGACTTGGAATTGGAACTGTTTTAAGGTTTGTTTTGTAAGTGGGTTTAAAAAATTTTATTTCCTTTTGGGAAATAAAATCTAGGTCTTATACTTTTCCCAAAATTATATGCATGTCTAAAATCATTAATTCTAACGTTTTACATATTTTAAAAGAATCTATTACTTCAAACTGTAAACACTCTTTCCTCAACCTTTTTACTATGTCTTGTTTTGGACTATTGTCCATAAGATCTAAAAAACCTAATGCATTAATAAAAATACGGTTGGAGCAGGGAAAATTACACTTGTCCATATTTTTAATATCTTTAAAAGCCAATATGTTTGGTTCATATCCAAGACTTTTTGCTGCGTCTGCCCCAGAAAATAAAAACTCATCATTTGGTAGCGTTAACATCATAAAAGTAACATCTAATTCCTTATTATGCACTGTTATAAAATCCATTTTATTTCCTTTTGGGAAATAAAGTTTGTTATTAATTTCTAAGGAGGGGTGTCATTTACTGACACCCATGGTCCGACTCCTTACTTACACCTAGCTTATTTTATGGACCCCCCACGAAGGGGTGGCCGAAACGGACACCCCTTACACCCGACTCATTTTATGTGTACTGTTTAAAAACATCTTTCTCATTTTTTTTGTTCTCTTTTTTCAAGGGTGTCAATTTCAAAATTAGCATTTTCTAAATCATTTTGAAGGTCTTCAATCTTAATCTTTAAATTCTCATTTTCAATAACTAAATTCTCATTTTCAATAATTTTAATATCCAACTCATCTTCCATATCTTTAATTTCACTAAGTTTTTGTTTAGCATTTTCTCTTCGTGTATCCCCTGCTCGTAAACCTCTATCAATATGCTTTGGGTCTTTAATTAAATCCCTTTTATTTTGTAAATTAAAAGATAAAATTTTACGCTCATTTTCACACATACATTTTATTCCGCGACATTTACATGGGTTTTCATCTCTAATTGTTTCTACAAGTTCATTAGGTAAAACTTCATTTAAGGATTCAGTTGGTGTGTAAGTTAAAGATAAAATTCTTTCTGGTCTTTTAAGTTCTTTTACCAAGATGTCTAAAACCCAATCTTGAAAATCTTCCAACAAGGGATGGTTTAATTTAATTGCATACTCAAACAAACCTCTCTTACTTATAAAAAGTTTGTCAGGATGATACCCCCCGCAAAGGGGACCGTTGCGGTCCCCCCCTCTACGCTCTGGTCCGACTTTTAAAAACTCATGATATCTTTTTAAATATTTTTCACGAACATGACTTAATATTGATCTTCGTGGTTTTGTTTCTGAACCAAACTTCCCAACACCCGAGGCTGCAAACCAAAACTTATTTTCATGTTTTACAACCTCCAAGTTGTTTAAAATTTCATTAAATATAGGTGGGCACTGTACTATTTCCATTCTTTAGTTTTTCTTAAAAATATTTTTTGTAAAATACAATTTTATTTCTTTTTGGGAAATAAAATTTGTGACTCATTTTATGTGTACTGTTTTTAAACATCTTCTCATTTTTTTTGTAACTTTTTATTCTCTTTTTGTAACTTTTCTAAATCTTTTTCAAGGTTTTCAATCTTAATTTTTAAATTCTCATTTTCAATAACTAAATTCTTATTTTCAACATCCAAGTTGTTTAAAATCTCATTTAATATATGTGTCATTTTCATTCTTTAGTTTTTCTTAAAAATATTTTTTGTAAAATACAATTTTATTTCCTTTTGGGAAATAAAATTTGAGTGAGCCGCACCTGTTTAAAACCGACAAAAACATAATGTTTGTTTAAAACCGAAAGAGACAAAAAACTATTTTTTTGGTTGGGTATATAGCCCTTTATTTATATAGTAATAAATGAGTGATTCAAGAGCCGCACAGGCAAAAAGATTTATTTCTAGACAAAAAGCAGCAGCTAGAAAACAAGAGACTGAGGCTAAAAAATGGATTAAAGCTAACCAAAAAAGATTGTTGAAAGAGACAAAAAAGTGGGAGCGAGAGGTTAGTACTCAAGAAAAGAAAAATAAGGACTCAAAATTATGGCATGGGGGAAGTAAAAAAAATAAGGCTAATAGATTAAAACTCGAAAGAAAATTAAACAAAGTTTTTAAAAAGTCTAAAGTTAATATAGACGCAAAAAAAATGTTAGATTTGTGGGAACAAGAGATTGAGGTGGAAGAAAAGAAAAGAGGAAAAAGAGTAAATAACTTCGAGTTAACTAAAATTAATGAAGTTGTAAACACGAAATTCACCACATATTTTGATGAATATAATGTTAAAATTTTTAATTTTGTGGATCCTGTAGATGTTTTTATTGCGGCGATAAACAGAACTATCTTTGAAAGAAATTTACTACCCGGCGATAAATTTAGGGTAATAATTAATCATTTAAAATGGGCAAAACCAATGAGTACAAAACTTGTTTCAATTCCAAAAAATGGAATTACACCAGGCTTTTTAAAAGATCTTATTGAGTTTGTGGAATATAAGAAAGTTCGTTTGGAAGAACTTATTATTTCCATACAAAGTATTAAGATTCCAAGAGGTTTAAAAAGATTACGAGTCACAACAAACAATTTAAAGTTTAAAAAATCTGTAATTAAAATATTTAATGACGACACAATTTGCTTCCAAAAAGCAGTTGTTACAGCTGTTGCAAATATTAACAAAAGTAAGTGGACAAAAACACAACTTAAAGATGGGTTTAACAAATCTAGAAAACTTCAAGAAACAGAGGCATTAAAACTTATTGATGACACCGAGTTTGAAGTCACTGGATTTGGAACAACTTTTGAAGATATAAAACTTTTCGCAGACCATCTTAAAATTCAAATTACTGTTTTGGATGGTGATATGTTTAATAAAATTAAATGGATAGCTGGCACCATAAATAAGGACGAGTCAAATTGTATTTACCTTTTACACACAGATGGTCATTTCGATGTTATAACCAGCATGACAGGTTTTTTGGGAAAAAATTATTATTGTCACAGTTGTAAAAAGACTTTCGTGCATCGAGATAAGCATAAGTGTCCTCAAAAATGTAGACAATGTTTTAAGAAAGATAGTTTTTGTTATAAGAAAAATGAACAAAATATAACCTGTACAGATTGTGACAGAGTATTTTTTGGACAAGAATGTTTTGACGAGCATAAAAGAAATAGATCAAAATCAAAAGATAAAATTGAAACTGTGTGTGATCTTGAAAGAAAATGTTCCTCTTGTAAAGACTTATTAACCATAGTTTAGAATATCATGTTTGTGGTTACTCAGAATGTTCCAACTGCGAGAAGTATTGTGACCTTCAAAAACACGAGTGTTATATATTAAAAAAAGAAGTTAAGGGAGGGTATTGCACACGAAGGTCACCTTGTGTGGACTCTAATTTAAACCCAAAAAAATGGTGTAAATGTTGTCAAACATTCACAGAAAAATATATGTGTTATGATTTTGAGACAACACAAGTAACAGGAACTCATATAGTTAATTACGCTCATCTTTGGGATTTCAATGGTGACGAGAAACATTTTTATAACATTGAGGATTTTTGTGAATATATTCGTAAACCTGAATTTAAAAAATATACATTCATAGCTATTAACTCAAAAGCATTTGATAGTCAATTCATATTAAAAAATTTTATAAATCTTAATATATTACCTGATAAGGAGCCAATTATGAATGGTACAAAAATTATGTATCTGGAAATTTACGGACTGAGATTTATAGACAGTATAAATTTCATACAGTCAGGGTTATCTAAATATCCAAAAACATTTGGATTAACAGAATTGAAAAAAGGATATTTCCCTCATCTTTTCAACACTCCTGAAAACCAAAATTATATTGGTAAAATGCCTGATATTAAGTATTATGGAGACTCTATGATGACGGATGACAAAGAAAAGTTTGATATATGGTATAAGAAAAAAATTAATGAAAAATATGTTTTTAACTTCGCAAACGAAATAAGAGATTACTGTCGTTCAGATGTTGACATTCTTAGAAGGTCAATGATGAAATTTAGACAGAATTTTTTAGAAATAGCCAATATAGATCCCTTGCAATATGTGACAATTGCTGGTGTTTGTGCGGCTATTTACAGGTGTAGTCATATGCCAGAAAATTTAATAGCTGTTTTTAGAGATTTAAAAAAATCTGAAAATTACAGCGAGTTAAGTATCAGATGGTTAAAATATCTTGAAAAAACTCAAAATATAAATATTCAACATGCATTAAATGGTGGTGAATATGAAATTAAAAATAACACAGAAGAGGATGAAATATGGAAGGAAGTGGAGAGAAGAGAAAAAGAAATGCTTGGTCTTGAAGAAGATGAAAATGAAATAGCGCCAACAGTTTTAAAAGTCGATGGATTTTGTAAAGAAAATAATACTGTGTATGAGTTTCAAGGTTGTTTTTGGCATGGTTGTCCAGATTGTCATAACCCTCATTTAATCAATCCAAATAACCAATTAAGTATGGGTGAGTTGCAACAAAGAACTCAAAATAAAAATAAGAAAATTAGAGAAGCTGGTTATAATCTTGTGGAAATTTATGAATGTAAGTTAGCAAAAAATAAAAAGTTTAAAAAAATGAAGTGTGAATTTGAAATTATAACTCCATTAAACCCAAGAGATGCCTTTTTTGGTGGAAGAACAAATGTCACCAAACTTAAATATGATTTTAAAGAAAATGAGTATGGTAGATATGCTGATATTATTAGTCTGTATCCTTGTGTTCAGTTTTTTTGTGAATATCCTGTAGGTCATCCCGTCAAGATATTTAATCCAACTGAATTTGACCCTAATTGGCTTGGGTATGTAAAATGTAAAGTGGAACCACCAAAAGGGTTATATCATCCTGTGTTACCTGTAAAAACAATGTGTGGTAAGTCCAAAAAGTTGTTGTTTCCCTTATGTAAAACTTGTGCGGAAACACAAAACCAAAAGGTTTGTAACCATAATTCAAATGAGCGAAGTTTTATTGGAACCTGGTGTACAAACGAAATTAATAAGGCTGTTGAAATGGGTTATAAAGTTCATAAAATTTACGAAGTTTGGCATTTTGATAAATCTTCAAATAACTTATTTAAAAGTTATGTTCGAAAGTTTTTAAAATTAAAAATTGAAAGTTCCGAACCTCCAAAAGTTGGGGTCGGTTGTAAATATAAAGATTTAGACGAGTTCAAAAAAGTAATAAAGGAAACTTTAGGAATAGAGCTAGGTGAAATTAAGTTTAATCCAGGAATGCGAGCTATCGCTAAAATGTGTTTAAATAGTTTATGGGGAAAATTCGGTCAGCGAATTAATATGCCAAAAACTTGTTACGAAAGTGATCCCTCTGAATATTATAAAATTATTTTAGACTCAACAATCGATAACATTAATATTCATTTTTTCAAAGAGGGGTCAGTAGCAAGAGTAAATTATACAATTAATGATCAGTTCGTGGATAATAGTAATAATGTAAATATTTTCATAGCTAGTTTTACAACAAGTTTCGCAAGAATAAAATTGTATAACGAGTTAGAAAAATTAGGTGATCAAGTTTTAGGGTTTGACACAGATAGTGTGTGGTATGTGGATCGTCCTGGTGGATATAAAGTTCCAATTGGTTCATTATTGGGTGATTTTACTGATGAGTTAGATGGTGATGTTATCATAATATGGGTCGCATCAGGACCTAAATCATATGCCTGGGGAACAAAAGGTGGTACTAAAGTTTGTAAGGTGAAAGGTTTCGCATTAAATGATAAAAATAGAAAGAAAATTAATCAAGAAAGTATGTTAGAAATAGTCAATAAGTCAAAAGAAAATATCACAACCTCAAGAACTGCATTCATAAGGAATAGTAATTTAGAAATTGTTAATAAGTATGAGGAAAAGAAATTTAAATTAGATTACAACAAACGAATTGTTTTAGATAATTTCGACACATTACCTTATGGTTATTAAATCTTTGTCTTTCTAATCCATGTTTTGGATTAGAAAATTAATAGTTATTTTGTGTGTTTTTTAATATGTTTTCCCATGTCTGTGATATCGGTTGTTTCATATCCACAGGTGTTACAAATACCAATATCAATAGGCTCTTGTTTTTTTAACAACAAAGTGTTATGACTTGCTTTTAAATGTAATTTATAACCAGTTTTAGACCCACTCCAATCACAATTATTACACATAAAAAGTGTAACCCCAATATTACCCCTCATATTATATTTTTTATTTTTGTGGATAAATTTTTTTCTCAATTTTAACTTTCTTTGGTTTTGGCAGTCTTCCTATAACAGAGTATCCTCCACCCATTTTATATGGGACTCTTTCTCCATTTTCTTCGCCACAATTAACACAAAATATCACAGCATTATAGTCATCCAATATTGGATTGTCACAGCATTTATAAGGTGGTTTGTTAATTTTTAATAGTAAAAACTCTTTACATAGACAGTCCATACTTTATATTAGAGGTTGTTTATTTAAGGCCATTGCACTCTTGAAAAGGAGCTTGTGGTGGGTTTGTGGTGGTGGAAAATTTTTGTGATTTTGTGATTTAGGTTTTTGAAAATTTGTGGAAAATGAAATTTAAGAATTTTGTGGGGAGGGAAATTTTTGGAAGGGAAATTTTTGGAAAAATGAAATTTAAGAATTTGGGAAAATGAAATTTGGGATTTGTGATTTTGAAAATTTGTGATTTTGAAAATTTGTGGAAAATGAAAAAGAGGGATTTGACGGCACTTTTGAAAATGGCATATTTGGAATTGGATTTTTGAAAAGTGCCGTATAGTGCGTCTCATTACTACTAACGTCTCCTGTGGATGAAACAACTAAAGAAAGATCCCGTACATAGAAAAATAATGCAGACAAAGGATGTGTTTGTGGAAAACGATGACTTTGATCCAGAAGAAGCTTTAGAAGCTGCTATTGATAAGAGGAAATTTCTTATAAGAAGACTTTTAAAGGATTACGATTTTGATGAAGAGAATAATGAAGAAAGTGATAATGAATAGAAGTTAAACTCGGTCAAACGGTTTAATACGTTCCGGGCCTTTGTTAAAGAAACCATGGCTATCGAACAATAAATCCAAAACTATAAAACATTTAAATTGTTGTGTGTAATTTAAATAAAATCAAAACACAAAACTCTCTGATTATTACGCTCTGTACGCACGCGTACGTACGCAAATGACCTCACACGAATACTAATTACTTCTAATCCCGTACGTACGCAAATGACGTCATATGGCGGGAAAATTACGATGGATGTATGTTACTGACGTCATATGGCGGGAAAACACGAACACCCTATGACGTCATCACTCTAAACATATCCTGAATACTAATTACCTCCGATCCCAGATGGGGGTTGTTACCTACTGGCCCCCTCACTGAAAAACAAGTTCGAACTGATAGAGTTACGCAGCATATACATATACATATAGCTGTGTACATTGTAAATACTATAAAGTTATTTTAATTCTTGTTTATTTTAATATATCTATGTGCCAACAGTTTTAATCAAACCATGCAGAGCTTGGTAACAATGTAATGGCGTTATCGCATATCCGGAAACACTTCAGGGTGCTCTGGTTGACTAGTTGTATATAAATATTGATTATTGTGTAATTATCGCTATACACAGAGCTGTACATGAATATCACACATTTTACCAGCCTGCGTGCAGTCCCAACATTTTACAAGAGTCAAGATGGAAGCAGACGCCAAAGCGTATGACGAACTAAACCAACCACAATACGAAATTGGTTGTAAATTTATCAGTGAAGTAAACATCTCCCTAGGAGCCAACGTGCTTGATATGGGCTGTGGTACTGGCAATCTCACTAAATATATCGCTGATATCGTTGGCTCCGATGGTCAGACGGTGGGAATCGATCCCGATGATGCGAGAATCAAAATTGCTGAAGACAAATATAAAGAAGTCAGTAATCTTCAGTTCCATGTTGGTAATAGTGTGACTGGATTTCCACAGGATCCGTATTATGACGTCCATATAACCATGAATGCATTCCATTGGTTTCCAAACGATCAGAAAAAGATTTACATACAGAAAGCGTACCAATCTTTAAAACCTGGAGGAAAACTGGCCATTTTGTGTGCGGATAAAATAGAGAGCGATCGAGGAGATCAATTTGAACTTCCCGATGTATTTTTCTTTTCCCAAGATGAACTTCGAAATCTGTTTCAAGAAATTGGCTTATTCAGCAATGTTGTGGTCAAGCAAGTCGTTTATCAAGCACATTTTAAGTCGAATGAAATCTTTAAGCTTTGGGTCAAAGCAACGACACATCATCATTTAGGCGAGTTTGATCCAGCCTTTGTGAAACAGGTTATGGCTGACCTGATTACTTTTCACGATGATAGCAGTGTTACATACAAATTACCAAGTATTTGTATCACCGCAAGTAAAGAATAAACGGTTTTAAATATAGACGATAGTTGTAGACCAATATTGTATTGTAAACTATAGAAAATAAATGTGAAGTTTACTAGTTTATCAGTATACAAATAATGAATGTTTGTGCGTGCAATGGTAAAAATATTTTCATTCAGTGAAAGATGGAATTTTCCAATCCACGAGCGACAGCCCGGTGGAATGGGAAATTCCGTCTTTCACCGAATGAAAATATTTTTTTCCATTGTAAGAATGAAAACATTCATTATTTGTTTTATATGACACCAAAATATATCAATGTTGTGAAAGATTTATTGGAATAAATACAAAAAAAACAAATGCATACCAGAGTTATGAAGTTCAAAATTGATATACCAATCAAATACCCCATCCGAAAAATGTTTTCATGACGAATGAATACGATAATGGCATAACCGTGGATTTTTGTACCATACGATTTGTTCCATTGCACGGCTGAGCGTGCAATATAATAGTTTTTTTCATTTTCACGATCGTGAAAATGGAACTTTTATTTTAACGTTACGTGATCATAATGAACCAATTAAATGATGAGAATCTACTAAGGTGTTATATAATATGAAATAAAGCATGGACCAAGCGCGATTGGAATCTGTCAGAGTTGATTCTTGAATCTTGAACTCTCGTGCCCCGGTCAATCGAGAAGTGTATACAAGAGTACACAAGAGCTGGCTATCAAATGCGAGCGAGATTTGTAATCTCATAAATTAAATTCTAAATTCTTTACTAACCTACGTAACACGTGAAATGCTTTAAGTATTCTTTGTCTGCACATGACGTCACTTCGTTTCATTGGGTTTCTAGGGGAGAAGAATGCTTCCAGTTTGATTCTACCAAACATCGCAGGTTTTCTCCGGGTACTCTGGCTTTCCTCCTGTAGTCACACTGGATCAGTAAGGGATGGCCCCCTCACTGAAAAACAATTTCGAACTGATAGAGTTACGCAGTATATACATATAGCTGTGTACATTGTATATTATTGTGTACATTGTATATAAACTGATCAAACCATAATGACGTTATCGCATATCTGGAAACGCTTAAGGGTGCTCTGGTTGACTAGTTGTATATAAATATTGTGTAATTATCGCTGTACATGAATATCAAACATTTCACTAGCCTGCGTGCAGTCCCAACATTTTACAAGAGTCGAGATGGAAGCGGACGCCCAAGCGTATGAAGAACTAAACCAACCACAATACGAAGCTTGAAAGTGTTTAATATGGGCTGTGGTACTGGAAATCTCACTATATATATCGCTTGCTCTGATTGTCAGGCGGACGGATCGATCCCGATGATGCGAGAATCAAAATTACTGAAGACAAATATAAAGAAGTCAGTAATCTTCAGTTTCATGTTGATAATAGTGTGACTGGATTTCCACACGATAATGAGCCGTATTATGACGTCCATATAATCATCAATGCATTCCATTGGTCTCCAAACGACCAGAAAAAGATTTACATACAGAAAGCCTACCAATCTTTAAAACCTCGTTATTTCGTGTAGCGATAAACTTCGAGCAGATCAATTTGAACTTGTCGGTCTATATCTCCTGTCCCAAGATGAATTTCGAAAGCTATTTCAAGATGTGGGCTTATTCAGCAATGTCGTGGTCAAGTAATTCGTTTATCAAGCACATGATTTGAACGAATTAGGTCAAGCCATTTTGAAACAGTTATTGGCTGAAAAGTTCACGATGATGGCGGTGTTACATCAAAAATACCGTTTATTTGTACCAGAGCCAGTAAAGAATATACAATTACTTTATGGTTTCCGTGTTTGGATGGCCTGTTTTTATAAAATAACAACAACACGATAGTCTTCCGTGTTTGGATGGCCTGATCCAAACACGGGTTTCGACCAATCAGAGCACGCGTTATATACATGTTATTTTATAATAAATGGTCTTAAATAAGTAAGTTAATAGACGATAGTTGTAAACCAATATTGTTGTGAATATAAACTATAGCAAATAGATAATGTGAAGATTACTAGAATCAAATGCCTGAATCAAATGTCTATCAGAGTTGGCAATCGAGATTCCATTTATCTATTACCTAGCCTGTGGACCGTCCCTACCTCGCTTAACGTAAGATATTAGGTAAATCAATGTAATTTGTCGTGCCTGTGGATTGTTGGTTACTAGATATCAGCATGTTATTAGCATAGGTAATAGTATGGTTTCGAGTGCAATTTGGATATAACATGCACGAGTGAGTTTTTCAAAGACCTCAAAATAGCACGAGTCCGAAGGACGAGTGCTATTTTAGGTCTTTGAAAAACTCACGAGTGCATGTTATATCCAAATTTCACGAGAAACCATGCTATCACTTATTAATAATATACATAAAAATGTTCGAGACAACTATACTTTCAACTTACAAGTTTCGTCGAGCCGTCCACCGATAAAATTTTCACCGCTTCGTATTTTATTTTTATGAATCAGCAACGACTTGAAAGTTTCACTTAGCCAAGCAAGTTTAAGTTAAAGTTGTTTGAGTTAAAATCTTGTTAATTTCGAATAAAAATAGCAGCCATATTTTTGGCCAGAACTCAACTTTCACTTATGTAGCCTGGCCGCCATATTTGTTTTGTTTTGGAGTAATCTATGGCCGTCATTTTCGAACAGAAACTGCTTACGCTGATTGGTTGATTTTAGGCGTTTTTGCTTTTCCGACCAATCAGATGAGTTTGTTACAGATTTTTGCACTGTTGTTACAGATTTTTGCACTGTTGTTACAGAATTTTGCACTGCTGTTACAGATTTTTGCACTGCTGTGTTTGGGATTAACTGCACTGAAATCAACCAATCACAGTCGAGCAATATTTTTATCTATATTATTAACTTCTTTACTAACCTACAGTCCTACATACACGTGAAATGCTTTATTATTTTAAGTATTCGTTTCCTCATGATGTCACTAATTTTTCATGACGTCACAGAGACACCAATCAGGGCAACTGATTGTAGAATACAACCTCTACTAGACCCCCACGTTTGAAATATTTTATTCTATCCAATATCAATATACCAAGGGTGTCTATCTAATAATACATTAATACAACACTACTTCACCAACACATACATGGCATTGTCATACTACAGTTTCGACGGCATTTCTACAGATTTTGTACAGTATTCACAATTGAAGGAGAAAGATTAAAGCTACTTCATGTAGTTCTGCGTTACCTCTTTCGTTTAAATAAACTTCGTTTCTTCTCTTTCTTGGGCATTTCTTGACCGTCACTGGTTGAACATTCTCGCAGATATTGGATCCATTGGGCGATGTTGTTCTAAACAACACAAAAGAATGAAGCTAGGACCGATCTTCTTCTTATGTCCACGATTGTCATTTTAGTGTATGTAAATGAGTTGACAACTTACAACATCTTTAGCTTGGAATAAGTATTCGTTTCCATTTTCCATTCTATAAAAATAATGTTTTAATTTGCAACTCTTCATCCTTTGCAAACAACTGTACTTTGTAACATATAAAATTTCTTACCTTAATCTGAACACATGCGTTCTTTCGTTTATGGTAATCATCAGCCACCTCTGTCTTAGTTCCTCTATAAATTTAAGGCTTCGTTGATCTGAAGTGAACTATCTTTTAGAACAACATAAAACTGTTTCCACGCACCGTCTATAACACAACGATTCATTACATTAGTACAGTCAAACAGTCTGTTGTCGTGGTTTGTGTCTAAACTACGTGAAAAAGGTAGTTTAAATTTTCAGGTACAGCTGTTCAAACACAATCCATGGCAACTTATGAACACTTCCCGAATTTCCTTGAATGCACACAAGGCAATGGTGCGAGGTCGATGTTGGCAATGACTTAACATAATGGAATCACAATGTCAGGCTCGAGTTCAAGGCTTCAAGCTTGCTATTGTTTCCTTTTCACTCAAGTAATTTGGGAAGTGTCTATTAATAATACTACCTACACAGAACCCTTACGTTTAAGCCCCATATTTCCAACTACGAGCAAGCTAATACGTTTGAGATATCTATAATATCTGACCTGTTAGAAGCATACGAGGCGCGACAGCGCCGAGTCGGCTATCAGTCATATACGACGAGAGTGAGTAGAATAACTGTTTTATTATATACACAAGCTCTGGATATGAACAGAACATTTTGGCGTACTTGTTTCAAGTAAAACTTTAATTTCCTCTTCATTTAATCGTCCAAATCTGCCAGCCATTTTTCTACTTTTCTCTACTAGCAAGATAATGAGCTAATATCCTGCTAGTAGAGAACCAATTAGATTGCAGAATACCTCATATCCAGAGCTTGTGTATATAATAATTATATTTATCCCGGTTGCTAGTGGAGCATTTGGGCCTATCAGTGGAAACTCGGGCTTATGGATCGATGCCGAATAAATAAGCAACATGGTGTTTTCACAACAAATGACAATTCCATGACATTAGACTTAACCTACCCGCAGTTAAACGTTCCAAATCTTTGAACCGTTCTTCGTGACTGGTGACCAGTTTCTCGAAGTTTTGATGTTTTTCAATGAGTCTGTTCACTTCTGACTCGTTTTCCTAGAAAGAATAGGCCATCGATAAAACATCATTAGATTACTCGGAGTCCAAAATTCATCAAAAATAATACATACGACATTCTTTTCCTCGTCTTTCTTCAAATACTGCTCTTGCATAAGTAGCCATCCTTCTGCTTGATGAGCGTCGCGAGTGAACTGCATCACTTCCAAAACTGTGAAGTATTGAAGACAATGGTTAATGCCATTGTACTAGGCGATTAACCAAAAAATGAGTTCAAATTGTATGAAGGAAAGTTTTATGGCGCGTAGTTTGGAAAAATATTCGAACAGGAACTCATGCAAGGCCTCAAGAGATGTTATGTGTGCTTAGTGAGAAGGAGAAGGAAAATGATTTTCCTTCGTATGAACGAAGTGAAGTAGGAGGACATGGAATTTTCCTTCGGATGTTAACGTGGCACGTGCTACACCGGCACAGCAAGTTTGATTTGTTCTTTCTTCTGTGTTAATTAAAACATTTGGAATAACATAAACAAGTCCTTTGCCATCATGGAACATCAACTCAGAGTTGGCATTAAATATGTATTATTCTATAATTATGTATTTTTTCTTATTTTCCGCCATTTTGTTTTCTTTTTAGGCCGTAGAGTCCCTAGTCCCGATGCGGCAAACGAGGCCACTGGAGCTCAAGCTGTACAAAATTTGCCTTCACACGATCAAGTCAGAATGAACCAGGATATTTTCCACGTTCCTCTGCTCCAAGAAACGCTGGAGAGCGAGTTAACGGCACCCGATAATTCTTGCAAGACACTTATGAGGACATAGTGGAGGTACACTTTTCCGATAATGCATGTGAATTTAAGCAGTCCAGTAGCAATACCCCGGATTCGTCTTTGAATGTAAAGGGAAGACTTCGGTGGCGCAGTCGTCAGAGCAAGCGCCTTTCACCTCTGAGTTGTGGGTTCGATTCTCGCTGGGGACTCTACTCATGTGAAAAGAGTAAGTCAGCGCTCTACCGAAAGTCGTGGGTTTTCTCCGGACACTCCAGTTTCCTCCCACAGGGAAAGCTGACTGGGTGGGCTAGGATATATAGATTAGGAAAGTAATATCACAATTGTTGTAAAAATATATAGTGTAGGCTAAGTACGTAATATAGGTAAGCGAAATACTTGATGTAATCGGTCACTGAAAAGCCCCGACGGGCAGTGAGCTGAATAATATATGTATATGTATATGTAAGACTTAAGACCCATATTCAGTTTTGCAAGGATATTGGTGCTTCAGAGTTTATCGTTGACACTATTCAGGAGGAGTATAAGATTCCTTTCCGGGAGACACCGAAGCCAGCCGTTTTTGCGAATAACTCATCCTCCTTAAATAATTGGCAGTTTGTGTGTGATTCTATAACCCAATTGTTAATCACTGACATAATTGTTCAGGTCGAAAAGCATGACTTAATGGTATGTAGCCCGCTTTCTGTAGCTTTTCAACCGAGTGGTAAAAAGCGACTGATTCTGGATTTGAGATATGTGAACAATCATGTTTATAAGCAATTTGAAGATTGGCGAACGGCCTTACAATTTTTTGATAAGGGCTCCTTTTTCACGAAATTTGATTTGAATTCTGGTTATCATCATTTGGATATTTTCTCAGAGCATCAGCCCTACTTGGGTTGCAGTTAGGTGATGGATGGCAAGAAATCCAGTTATTTCATGTTTTCGGTAATGCCATTTGGGTTCACCTCAGCTGCATATATATTCACCAAATTGTTGCGGCCCATAGTAATCCCCAAGGGATTAGCAATGTAGTATATTTGGATGATGGGTTTTACATTGAAAAGAGTCTGGAAACTTGTAGGAATAATTCCATCACAATTCGCTCAGACGTCCGAAGGGCAGGTTTTGTAACTAGCGATGATAAAGGCACATGGCAACCCACTCAATCCCTTACTTGGTTGGGTTTAGACTGAAAGGGGGAAACAGGCACCATTAGTATCACCCCCAATAGGATTGATAAGGCCACGACAGCCCTTCAGAATTTAATCACTCATCCGAGGACGTCTGCTCGAAAGTTGGCATCTGCCGTTGGTATGATCATTTCCATGGCGCCTGTCATAGACAATTTAACTCGTATTATGAGTCGTCATTGCCAGATGTCAATCGCTTCCTCTTCTTCATACGATTCTCTATTGCATTCTAGAATTAGAGTCTTGGCAAGCCAATATTAAGTTTGTAAATTTTCGTTCTTTACCCCTAGACCATCTTGCAACAGTGCATTTTTTCCGACGCTAGTTAGACAGCTTGCGCTGCACATTCAGGGGATGGGAACATGGTAGCACAGCGTATGTTTAATGCATTGGAAAGGGCAGAACAGTCACAGTCACAGTCACAGTCATAGCCATAGAAATTGGATTAGTTAGCAAGTATATCCGATATATGCTGGCTCGGTATGGGTTAAAGAAATGTAAAGTTATGGTTAAAAGGTGAAAAAGCTATGAGGTTGACTCGGACAATATATACACACCCAAGCGAGTGATGGAGTTTAAGAATAATACGCTCTTGGAAGCAGAGCAGACGTTATTTATTTTGTTAAAAATATATTTAATTGGGTAGATTTTTCAGATTGAAAACCTAAAGATTTAGCAACGATGACGCCAGAGCAACGAGAAGGTTACAAACAAAGACTACTTCACGAGAGACCAAAATATATTGCTATGAAAGTTGAAGATATTAGAAGATTATCACCGGAATACAGATAAAAATATGAAAACTCTTTAAAGATACAAAAGACGCCAAAACCATACGCTCTTAGGAGTAGACCTTACTAACGCTGTAAAATAAATTTTAATCAATAAATGTGTTTTAAAAATGAATTCTGTGTGTCTTGTATGTACATTCTACAATATTTTCCCGTCCTATAATTATATTCCTCATGCAAATCCGTGTTCGCCTAACCTCTTACCTCAACTTTTTGTGTCTTACACGTGGGAAAGATTACCTTGACAACGCCCTGTATCAAAATGCTTACGCTTGTATCTTCGAATCGCTATAAACTATATTTATATCTTTAAAACTTTATGTTGAAATTTTTGTTTGTGAAACCCTATATTAAAAAGTTTTCAGATGAAAAGATTTGATTTTAAATAGTCCTTCCTCGCTTGTATAGACTTTACTAAATAAACGTTTGAATCTATCTTTGTAAATTTAATTATTAGTATTGGTAGACTCAGCATTGGCGTATTGGCGACAACAAAGCCATATTTCTGCACACAAAATATGCTGAACTCAGCAATAATTATTGTTTGTTCGCCCAAACTTGCCCGGTCTTGTTCGTCATATTAATGAGGTCTCAAAGGAGTAGGACGCTAATGATGTGCTACCCTCATATGCTAATGTGTTGCGCCTCCCTTGCGCTCCTGTATGCTAATGATCATGCGCCCCCTGTATTATGTTAATGATGTCGCTCACCCTCATATCATGTTAATGATGGTTGAATATTTAATGTGCGCCCCCTGCAGCCCGCCAAAAAATAGGGTTGATCGGCCTGTATATTACTACTCAGGGAATTTGTTATTTACCTGTTAAAAGCTGTTGCACACACCAGGTAACAAAACACAGAAGCGTTCGTCAGTTGCGGAATGTCCTTAGCATCTCCAAATTCCCCATTCACTTTCTCTTGAATGATATCGGCGAGAGCTTGACGTCTCATCATTGTAGTTTGTTT
Source organism: Trachythela sp. YZ-2020 (assembly GCA_016169945.1). Lineage (NCBI taxonomy): Eukaryota > Metazoa > Cnidaria > Anthozoa > Malacalcyonacea > Clavulariidae > Trachythela > Trachythela sp. YZ-2020. The sequence goes on along the minus strand of JADLSH010000013.1, from coordinate 170,592 downwards.
GAAGAATAATTCATGTGACAAAATCGGGCTTCAGCTCTTTTAATATCCGTCTCATAATGTCAACAGCTAAAGAAGAATCATTAGCATATATCAATCTTAAGATTTACTGTGGATCTGGCGTTTTAGTTGAGTCTATCTTCGTCAAATATAAATTAGGCCCGTTTTAAGGGCCACGCCAGAACTCATCGGAATTGTATTAGATGCGACACTGGAGCGACAGTGACTCGTACTTTAAGGAGGGGTGTTTATTTAGAGAGGATTTATTCTCATGTCATATTTAGAGAGGTTTATTCTCATGTCAAGCGACAGTTATACATTTCTTGAACAACGCTTTCCATTTTTGTCTATAGGCTTTCGCCCGGTGGGGAGTGATCGCAGTTGGAATTGACTCATACATAACTCAGAGATAGGGAGAGCGCGCTAACCGCATCAGCCGCCTGTGCCTCCCGTATGTCTTTGTTGTAAGGGAAGGGGGCTTAAAAGAGAAGGGGGAACTTAATAAATATTTTTCTTCTAAAAGGGTGAGCTAATCAGAAACGGTGCTTATTTCAGAGAGGAGGCTTAATAGAAGATTAAAACATCGTGGGTCCGGCGTTGTCTGCGGCGTAAAATATAAAGCTCTAGTTGGATTTCACGACAGGCACAATCTGGAAGAGAAAATGTGCTACTCGACATTTCAAGTAAAGGACGTTGGTCAAGAGAGTTCGTAGGGCATGTATTAGATACGAGAAGATTATTAGAAAGTGGCCGCTTATTAGGTCATTTACGGTAATATTAAGTATGAAACAAAATCGGAAATATTGTACTCCTAAAATGATGATAGGTACTGAAATGTTAAACGAATCTGACATGACTTAGCGGAGAACATAGATTGCAAAAATTCATGGTTAGCAAACCAAATGTTACTGTTGCCCTCAGCCGAGGCAATACTTGTGAAAGACGGAGAGTGTTAGCCTGAGGATTTTTACAAGTATTGCCGAGGCAAAGGAGACATTTAATTCCATCAGTTTTGTAATACTATGATCGCCGAGGAAAATTTGGCGAACTTTACCGACGAGCATGTGTATAAGCAAAATATACGATCAGGCAATGATAGTGGCTAAAGTACCCTTATAAGTTTCATTGGTTTTGAACACAACTTTAACCTGCGAGGCGCGGTTTTACGAAGCCTTGCTGCTTTTCTCGTACGCATGATGATATGGAAGCGGGATATAATTATAGTGTCTTCTAATTTTCCTTCATCGACATGCAAGGGAAGTTATTAAGAAGCCAAAAATAACTTTGACCTTTGTTTCCCATCAGATTTCCCGCTTGTATATCACATTATGAGTGCAAAAAAGGATGATAATTCTCCTGATTTGGGTCCTCCTCAGTACTGATAATACCTCAGAGGATATTGTTTATAATGACTCTACTGAAATGACTATTTTTTCATCTGTTGGTAAACAACAACAACAGGAAATTGAAGCTGTTAGAAATCAGCTTTCTGAAAATGAGCCAATGCAAGAACGATGCATGTTTTGGCCGTTTCCCACTTCTTGCCTTTAAACGTATTTTTTAATCCATATTTCGTCAGTGTATGCATATGCTATGAAATGCCGACTTTCTCTTGCTCGACAATGCTCGACGCCATATAGTCTAGGGCCTGTATATGAGTTTGTATGCATTTCATTTGGGACAGATAATCTCAACTGTTTTAGGGTAAAATGACCATGACGATCAACATGGCATATGTGCCAAAACACATATCCGAGACGAAATATCTGAAAATGACCACACCCAGAAACGGTATAGCTCTATCTCCTGAACCATCAAAGATACAGACTTTCTGAAGTGCTGATAGTGTTTAAAGTGGTCACTTTTAGGGGTGCTCATTGGACAGTGAAATGTGTCTAGGTATAATATTTTACAAGAAAATGACTATGCACCATCCAAGGGCAACTTCTAATTATACATCACATAACTTCATACACCTTAGAAAGGCTATATTTTCTTATTTCCTAAATATTTTTGTCATAGGATAAAAAATTATACTTATTTCAATATAGTACTAATAGATTTCATGAGGGTTGATATTGTTTTGTTGAGATATAATACAGTTAATTTCACTTACCACACGCCAAAACACGATTTCATCCATATTTTGCCGTTTTATTCGCTTTTTATCACCGAGGTTCGCACATATTATCCAGAAATTATACTTGAACATAATAATAGTTGACTAAAGAATAATTCAACCAAGTTTCGTCAGGTTTTGAAGTAGCACAGTGTATTTTATCTTCGATATCATAGAAGCGATGCCTTGCCCAATTATCGCCCAAGTGCAATGTCTCGCCGCTTCTCTGCGCGATTTATCACACTTTTTCGTCGTCAAATGTATTTAGATTACATTATCCATAACTACTTGATTGTAGAAAAGTTCCAATCGAAAAATTGATAACCTAACTGCTAGTCCGTGGCAATAAACGACCCCAAGTATTTTATAAACATGAATAAAAAATATAGTGTTCAAAGTAATTTGAAATAGTAAATACAGGGATCTGTACTTTAATATCCACATTGACGACTTAGATGCTTGTGTTCCTGAAGAACATGAGGTCAGTACACACAAATATGCTGATGACTGTACACAAAGTGAATGTATCATGATGGGAAAGCGTAGCAACATGCAGGAAGTCTTAGACTCTGTTCAGAACTGGTCAGATACTAACAAAATGAAGTTCTATCCCACAGCCACCCAATCTGTACATCGCGGATAATATGATCGAAAGAATACATTCAAGTTCCTTGGTGTTGGGTGTCAAAGTAATTTGAAATTGAATTCTCACATTAACGAAATTACCCGTAAAGGAAATAGAAGATTACATTTTCTAAGGCAGTGTAGGAAGGCTCACCTTCCTACAGACGTTGGTCTTGCAACTTGCTGCACCAAAATTCGACCCTTGCTTGAATATGCTGCACCGGTTTGGGATGGCCTACCTCTCTATTTAGTGAACGACCTTGAACGTATTCAAAGGAGAAGTCTACGCATTATTGGTGTGCCGGACGACGCACTTCCTTCGCTTAGCGAAAGAAGAGAGAAACTAACTCTTCGAGAAATTGAGGCAATTATTCGTGATACAAACCACCCCTGTCATCACCTTGTCCCTGTTGCATATAAACATGACTATTCTACTAGAATTAAAGAAAATAGTGCTGATGTAGGTAACATTATATCTAGAACTGAAAGACATAAATAATCTTTTATGCCTCGGGCAACTGACCTTTTTAACAACAAACTTTAAACTTTTATTGTAAATACAGTAGATAATTCATAATTTTAGATTGATATTGTAAGTTCACTGTACTTTTCTACTTAATAAGGTGGATTATTATTATTAAAGCTCTATATTATAAATCACGCGCGAAATTTTTCACGAATGCTCGAAATTATAATTTGAGGCATAGAAAACCTTTGATATTTCGGTACAAAAAGATATTGCAAGTTTCTGGTTTCTGTTTAGCTTAAGAACACCATAAAATACAATATTGCGCAGGAACTTACAAAATTGTTTATCAAATCCAACTATAGTTTCAAGTATTCGTGAGAACATTTAACCCCCCCCCGGTCATCTAGCTCACGCGGTGTTTTGGTGAAGATTGCAAATTACTTTGAACATTATATTTTTTATTCATGTTTATAAAATACTTGGGGTCGTTTATTGCCACGGATTGGCAGTTAGGTTATCAATTTTTCTATTCGAACTTTTCTACAATCAAGTATTTCTGGATACTGTACTCTAGACGAAAAAGTGAGATAAATCGGGCAGAGAAGCGGCGAGACATTGCACTGGCGCGATAATTGGGCAAAACATCGCTTCTTTGATATCGAAGATAAAATACACTGTACTACGTCAAAACCTGACGAAACTTGGTTGAATTATTCTTTAGTCAACTATCATTATGTTAATAATATATAATTTGTGGATAAATATGTGCGAGCCTCGGTGATAAAAAGCGAATAAAACGGCAAAATATGGCTGAAATCGTGTTTTGGCGTGGGGTAAGTAAAATAAACTGTATTGTATCTCAACTGGACAATATCAACCCTCATGAAATCTATTTGCATTATATTGAAATAAGTATAGTTTTTGATCCTTATATAGCCTTTCGAAGGTGTATGAAGTTATGTGATGTATAATTAGCAGATGCCCTTGGATGGTGCATAGTCATTTTCTTGTAAAATACTATACCTAGACACATTTCACTCTCCAATGACCACCCCTAAAAGTGACCACTCTAAACACTATAAGCACTTCAGAAAGTCTGTAGCTTTCATGGTTCAGGATATAGGGCTATGTCGATAGTGCCGTACGTTTCTGGGTGTGGTCATTTTCAGGCATTTCGTCCCGGATACGCGTTTTGGCACATATGCCATGTTGTCCGCCATGGTCATTTTACTCTAAAACAGTTGAGATTATCTGTCTTAAATGAAATGCATACGAACTCATATACATGTTCCCCCTCGATTTTGTATACACGGGCATATGCGTGTATATTTCGGGCAAAAATCGCAGTTAAAGAAAAACATGTAGCTGTGACTGGATGATTTAAAATATGCGTATTAAAGTATTCAAATGTTCAGTCACGCATTCGTGTTTTTATTGTTGTGATATGTAATCACGAATGCATGACTGAACATTTGAATACTTTAATACGCATATTTTAAATCATCCAGTCACAGCTACATGTTTTCCTTTAACTGTGAATTTTGCCCGACTTTTGCCCGAATTTCGCGATTCGTGTATTGAGCTCAATCCTAGGAATATTTTTCAGCACTGGAGAACGATTTTGAGATGTTGAGATGGGCAAACCGACTTCTCTTTCAAATAGTCGCATTTTAGAAGTAATAGAAGCAAAATGTAATATAATTTATAGTGTTTGTTCACAATTGGTTTGTTTGCGGTTGCGTTCCTGAGTCCCAGTCCCCCAAGCACCACGACAATTTTCCCGAAAAGGCCAAAATTGCCATGCTTGGAGGTCTTATCTCAGAAACTATTGAACTACATCAAAAAGGTCGAGGAACTAGTTATTAACTAACTTTTTATGCTCTTTCCAAATCCATAAAGATCCCACAAATGATATAGGTACTTTAACATTTACCGACCAAGTTACTTTCAAATTTAACGTTTTAACCATAGATATATAGGAGACAAAGGTCAATTTACCGACATTATTGTTGTTGCCTTTACTTATCGCCTCTTTTTTCCTTGTTTATCTCATCTTTTGGCTTTTTACATTTTTTGTTAATATTAAACGCAAAACAAACGGTATGACGAAGTAAAGTAAAGTAAAGTAAAGCAAAGAAAAGGATTTGGAAAATTAAAGTCGTTTCATTTATCAGTTTTGTTTAAAAATAGAGCGCGGGAAAACATGTCTTTGAAATTCATAAGTCTCGACAACAGTAGTGCAATTTCTTACATCCTCACCTTAATCCTTATCCTAACCTATAAATCCTTGCCTTAATCCTAACCTTAATCCTAATCTCAACACTAATCCTATCCTTAATCCTAACCATAATCCTAATATTTACCTTAATCCTAATCTTAACCTTAATCCTAATCTTAATCCTTACCTTAATCCTAACCTCAATCCTAATCCTAACCGTAATCCTAACCTTAATCTTAACCTTAATCTTGACCTTAATCCTAACCTTAATCCTGATCCTAAACTTAATCCTAACCTTAATCTTAATCCTAACCTTAATTCTAACCTTAATCCTAACGTTAATCCTAACCTTAATCCTAACTTTAGTCCTAACCTTAATCCTAACCTTAATCCTAACCTTTATCTTAACCTTAATCCTAACACTAATCCTAACCTTAATTCTAACCTTAAACCTAACCCAAACCCTAACCTTAACTTTAATCCTAACTTTAGTCGCAACCTTAATATTAACCTTAATCTTAACTTTAATTCTCACATAATCACTACCAATCACTACCGTAATAATCTAACTTTAATATATTATCCTAACTCTGTACCTGAAGAAGAGAACTGAGACATCACTTCCAGTTACATCCTTCATTACAACAATTTACATGAATTATATCCAGTTGTTTAATCAATCTTCTTGTCTATATGGTGTGTTTATTTGAGGACGGTGCTTATTCAAGGGTGACGCTCTTTAAAAATCATTCCATTTGTATCCGCCTCCATAATTCAATTACTGTAAAATTAAGTATAGGTTATCATGCGATGGCGAGTACAATTAGGGATTAATAGTACGAGTGATTTTGGAAATTTTGCCAAAATTGGACGAGCCGCCGGGGCGTGTTCAATTTGGCAAAATTTTCAAACATCACGAGTTTCAAACATCTGAATTGAAAGTGTTTTGTTTGTTTTGTCAAATTTATTGAGTCAATCATGAGATTACAACACATTATTTACGACACATATGACATATTACTACAACATTTTACGTGAGTAACTGAAAAGGACAAGGCACGAACGGGAGGTTAAGACCCTTGCAAGATGCCCCTCCTTTTAATTCCATTCAAATTCTATTCTATATACTTTTTCTAATTAACTAATTAACTAAATAACTATAATTGTAATGAACTACTATCTAATCTATCTGATACTCCTTATGACAACCGCAAAGTCAAGTCTTGGTTAAAAATTATTTTAAGCAAGTCAGCATACATTGTCTTCAGATGTCTTTTGAAAGAGGATGGATTAGGGAAAGAATTAGGTAGAGCTGAGCAGAGTTACAAGAATGTTCTATAATTGAATGACACGGTTATTATTATTATTATTATTTAAACTTCTTTAAGCACACGGTGGCCTTTCAGTTGCCTGGTTTTCAAAGGGCCGTGTGATTAATTACATTATAAAATGTTAGCTATTTACAAAAATTATTTAATTAAGGTAATTAGGTATTTACAAATATTAGAATATATCAGTATAGTGTTTCGTACTTAATTATGATTATAATGGTTATTTAAACAGTTTTTAAAAGAGTTTATGGAGAGGCTTTCGTATTCATTAATTAGTTCATCGGGTAGGCTATTCCAGGATACGGCTCCTCGATATGAAAAACTACGTTTCATGAAGTTAGTTTTAGGTTGATCTAAGTGGTGGTTCTGCAAAACGGAGTTTCCAAGTATTCAGATGGTGATCGACGAGTCCGGCCATGATTAACAGGGTGTACGTACTCGTGAATGTTGATATCTATGTAGCCATTCAATGTCTTGTAGAGGAACAACAAATCCTTCGCCTCACGATCATAACAAAGATGGAGCATATTTAGTAGTTGAAGTCTCTCCTTGTACGGCAATTCTCCTAGTTTAACACAAACTGATCCAACGAAAGAGCGTAGAGGAAAGAGCCTTAGAACCAAGTTGGTGAATTGAGTAGAACGTTAGTAGAACGAGGCAATCTCGTTCCCCGAGCCTGTGATCCTTTGCCTTTGGGAAGCTGTTGGGCAAACAAATCGCAGGATCTGGGTACGAGATTGAGTACGAGGATGAAATGTTCATGTTACTCGGTCGAGTGAACGTTTATGTCATTGGTCTAGGGTGGTTATCCACAATACTCAGAAAAAAAACTCCCGCGCTTATATGCAAATCCTTCTTGCCAACTCGATTTTTGCTTATAAGCGGATTTTGCATATGAGCGGATTTGCATCCAGCAAGATCTATTAGTATAATACAAAATGATAAAAAATACCAAAGCCACTTTCAACTTAGCAACATGCGACAACAGATTTTAAGAAAGGATGAAAACAGCTTTCTAAAATTGTACTTATCAATAAACTAAAAATATACAAGGTAATTGTTCTTATTTTTGGAAATAACAATAAATTAATGTTTGCTTTTTGGCAACATTTGAAAATTTTTCTTTACGTATAGAAGCGACTTTAACGCAAAATGTACAATTTTTCTTTTGCATATAAACGACTTTTGCATATAAGCAGTTTGCATATAAGTGGATTAAAAAGACTAATTTTCTTAAGGTTTTGTTTTGGATTCCCAAAATCTTTGCATATAAGCGACTTGCATATAACCGGCGGCGACTGTATATAATATGATGTGTTAACTATGTGTGCACAATTTATGCTAGGCAACGCGGTCTGTGTTTGTTTGGGTTTGTGTTTGGTTTATTCTTTATGCATGTTTGTGGGAAATAACTATTAAATTTTAATCTTAATCTGTTTTGCTTTGTTGAAAACACACATAAAACACCACGTTTATTCATTATTGCAAAGCTTTCGATTCGTAACCCGGAACTTCACAAGTGCTAGTAAAATAATTCAAGACATTTTTTTCAATTCACACATTGACCGATAGACGTGGTGTATTACGTTTCCTGCTTTCGAAAAGGATTAAAAGAATATTTATTAAACTTATAGTTTTTCTGTATTTTTCTCTATTTCCTTCCATTGTTGCTCTGTCATATTTAATTGTGGGTTATATTTATTCCTTGAACATTCTATTTAATTCTAATGTTGTATACTTAATGATAGTTTATATAATATCTGTAATATATTTTAAATATTGAATATAATTATACGCCACTCCGGTTTTATCAGGTTGAAAATAGTAGCCCAAAATCTATAATCCTTTTGGTTTCTCTTGGGCGTCCTTGCCGGATTATATTATATATCTTGTTATTATAATGTGTGTATGTTCTTCTGTGGTAAAATAAATTGACTTGACTTGATACAAAAACAAACTATACTGTCGCCATGCAAACATAGTCAAACATACAACGAGCTCATAACTACCTGTCAAATCTCATCGTAATTAATATTGCAGCATGCTCACGTGCTTGTGCACATAAATTTGAGACCAATTTTCTATAACAAATGCATATACGACACTGACAGTAATAAAATTTTGTCACATTCGAAATGTTCTCATGTTCTGCGCGATTGTACTTCACGGGTCGGTAAGGGACCGGTCATTATTTATACCAGGGGTTGGGGCCGAAGAGAAAATGGTTGGGTAGCTGAAAAATTGGAAGAGAAAAGGGTTGGGTAAATTGAAATTTACTGCTGTTCAGGGTTGGGTAAAGAGAATTATATATCAATTTCTACTATAGTTCAGTGTGTTCATCACCGAACAATTTCAGCATGCTTTCATACAAAATTCAATCAGTATTTCTCATCCTATATACTGTATAAATGGGTATATCTCACTCTCAATATCTGAAGGGTCTAATTTTTAATTGAACAACAATGCTCCTATTTGTCTTTACTGTTTTTTGTTCTTTCACTCTTACTGCTTTTAGAAGCTGCATAAAACCATTTTACAGCTCTTATAAACATAATATTCTGTATTAATGAGAAAGTAAATAACCATTCCCCAATATGAGAATCTATGGCTAATTGGCTAATGAAATGTCATAATTGCTTGTCGACTTCGGCTTGACATTGTCATCAACATGTCAACCTACTGCCTACATTTCTCCTCATAGTTATTTAATTGTTTTGTGGAATGCCTGTTTACTTTTTTGTAATTCATATATTCAATTCTAAAATTATCGGGAAATATCGCACACTGTGCGCCGTCTATATTTTCTGTAGGAATTTGGCTAGCCTTGTATGACAACACAGTACCACAGACCTCAGTGTTTACTGTTTATGTTACATTTGACTTCTCATTATTCATATTCCAACTGCAGTCCTGGTTGTTTATTGAAGCCAGAAAGACAGATTTCCTTTGACATTTGGTCATTATGGTGTACAAATCAAATTTTCAGACTTGACATTTGATATACAGTATATGCAAAACGTTTTCCATGGCCCTGCTCGTCTTCACTTCAGTCTTCACTGTCACTGCTCGCTTGTATTAATCTTCGCATTCCAACCTACGATAAATGTTTTCACCCAAAGGATCCACATAATTAACTACAGGCGCTGATCATTCGACTCTACTGTAGTTACTTCACAAGATCAATATCGTTTAAACCACTGTTTTTAAAGCATTTGAAATATCCTTTATTTAACAAATTTCAAATTCTTTTTCGGCAGCCATGTTTACTTCCACACTCGTCACAACAAATCGTATCATCATCGGCTGGCAACGGAACATCCCGGAATCCAAAGTCCACAACAACAAATAATTATGTAAATTTCACGCGCGAAATTCCGCTAACATGCCAAATTATGAAATTAAATTAAACAACTGAACAACATGCTAACAGTTCATTATTCTATGATTAAGTTTATGCATTCATATTTCAAGAAGATAAATACAGATGATCGGGTAGTGTCTGCTTGATAGAAGAAACAGAACAAGACTAAAGCAAAAAGCATGCTCGTTGCCAGAGGGCAAAGTTAAAAAATACAACAGTAGCAGTGACAGTGAACAGAATCTTGACCTTGTATCTTGGCCTTGGCTCAGCAAGACAGTATTTTATGATGCGATTAAAGATATAAAATTTGAGAGTGAACAGGCAGAAACGGCTATAGAACGTCCCTTTAGCTGCTCAAACACGTTAATGAATTTATATGCCGGTAACTGGGCTCTGTCTCAGCATTAAAATCATGGATTCATGGTATGTTATTTAATACAAATTTCCCTTTGGGGAAATGAGTATTGTTGACAGCAATCTCATTTGCAGAAATTGCAGCATGTCATTTGATTGACTTGAAATAGTGTCAAGACATAATTTCTATGATATATACAGAGATATACTTTCTAATTTCAATTAGAAATACAGTAATTGTATTTGTATTTTAAGGTTATTACTGTCGTTGCAATGGAAGTGTTTATAAAATATTGCATCAATTCATTACCTAGAATTTATTAATTCATTCGTTGAAAAATTGATCAACTTCCTGTTTACTAGCATACTTGGTCAATCAGTCACTGAAATGAGACGCCATTGGTCGATTCACACACACAGGAAGTTGATCAATTTTTCAACGAATGAATTGATAAATTCTAGGTAATGAATTGATGCAATATTTTATAAACACTTCCATTGCAACGACAGTAAGGTATATGATTATTTTGTTCAAAGAGGTACCCGCACAAGAGGCACCCTCCCCCCAAGAGGCCCCCTCCCCCTTTCCCCTATTCGGAAAGGGCAGGAGAGATGTTTGCCCCCACATTCCCTCCCTCGTCAGTGTCACCGCCGCCCTAGGGTTGGGTAAAAAAAATTATTTATGTATACATGGTTGGGTAATTTAAAATTTTTAATATTACCTGGTTGGGTAAAAAAATTTTGGGGGGTTAAAATAATTTCTCTTCGGCCCCAACCCCGGTCATAAATAATGACCGGTCCCTAAGGAAAATTTTGTCAAACAAAAAAGTTTGCTTATGAGTTAGTAAACAATGTTTAATTAATGCAACCAAACTGCGACGTATGATAACACAAGCAGGTGGTAGCCACAAGAATCTTATTTCAGATGCACTGGGACGCACGCACTTTCATATACAAAGTCAAGCAGCTTCTTCGAACACTGTTGACAACTAACAGCCAGCCAGGAATAGTCTGTATATGACGAAACTAGAACATCAAAAGCCGTCTTTAAAGAAATAGTTAACTTCTTAATTCTTATTCTAATGCAAAGTTTAATAGCTTATTAGAGCCTATTTATACTTTTTATAACTGATTTTGTAACCAGAACTCAGTTTCAGAAGAGTAAATTAAACATCAGAAATTAAAAAATTGGTTTTCAGCTAAAACGTCAATATAATTTAGCATTATATAACATTGTAAAATGCTAAAGGATAAAAAAAATGCACGTGTATATTAAGATTATATACTATCGTTCCACTTGAGGAAATTCTTAATTTTAGGAAAAACGATTTCTATGAAACGTTCATTTATAAAGCATTATTTATATTTTCCCCAATTTTCATCTTGTTCGCATGTCATAGTTAGCTAGGCACAGTGCAAACTCGCTAAGCTTGTCATTGATCAGTGTGCTCAGAAGAACATCATTCACACAATATTTCTCGCCACTTTTGAACCCGAACTACTGTCGTATCCTAGTGGAATTATTTTTCTGACCTAATGCCTTATGGATAAAAACATATTGCTTTATATGGCTGATTCATTGAATAAAGGTTGAATTGTTTAAAACGGAATACTAAAAATGGAACTATAGCATTTTCTCGCATGATAAGGGAATGATGACCGTGTAAGGTTTTGTTGTAAAATTTGTTTTGTTAATTTGTACTGAAAATCCTGACCAATGGCGATGGCGTACTGGCAGTGGTTTCTCAGCTCAGAAATTGAAACATCAAAAGCCGTCTTTAAAGTCAAATTTAGTTAATGCAATGTTTGAGTCCAGAACTAGGAGGCGAATTGCATCTTTTTCTTTTTCAGAACAATATAGATAAAACAGATTGCATGCACCCGCAAAACATAGAACCACTAATATATCCCTTTGCGAGTTGCGACAGGCTGACAGGGACCGCGGAGCATTTTTTGGATTGGGGGGAGGCTAAAAATCTCCGAATGCGCAGTGATACTGGTGTTGATTGCTAAAATAGTGAAGGCGCGGGACATTTAGGGGGTATGGGGGCATGCTCCCCCAGTGGCCTTACTGCCAAGACTATAAAGAAGAAAATAAAGCGCCTAATTTGATATCTAACACATTCATACTTTTAAAAAATCTGAAAAGAAGCGCCAAAAGTCCGACGATTCCCTGCTAGATTTAAATTAAGCATTAGACATAGCAGAGATAATAATATTTTCTTCAGTGTAACTTCTTTATGGTTGTGAAAAATTATAATGTTTTTAACTATGTGTATTCTACTGGAAATCACAATATGTAAGACAAATTATTAGGGAGGGCCCTGACCCCCTGCTCCGCGGCCCCTGGCTGAAGTGGTTCTTATATAGAACGTATGTTATGAATGTATGAAATTCGGGAAAACGCCGGTGTTCCAATTTCTACCACAAAAATAATTAGGGACCGGTCATAAAGTAATGATTTCTCGCGAAATATTTCCGTGGCGCATCGTCCATAACTCGACATGTACAAATTTCATGGCCATTTCATTATTGAAAATGTTTAATGACCAACTGTATTCACACAGTATTACAGTATCTATATGTAATATATATATGTACGTATGTTGAACTGAGCATTTGTGTCGTAGCCAGGGTGTTGACTTTGCGGGGAAGGCAAACCAAACATTGATTCCAAAACCGAACAGCAATGACGCAGGAGTGCTAGCAGGCCCGGGGGCATGCTCCCAGAGAAATGTTGAATTTCTAAGCTCTCTAGAACAGCATTTCTCGCATTCTGAGACCGGCTATGAAAAAGCCATTATTGTCCTTATTCCACACATTGCACACATTATAGGGGGGGGGGCAGAGTCCACCTTGCCCCAGCTTCCCGTGCTTGGCTATGCCCGTAGCGTAGCCAGCCCGCCGATTTAGTCCTGCTATGAAAATTTGTTCGTGTTCATTGACGGTGAAAACAATCAATTTCTAAAGAAATGAATAATGATAATGATTTGAAATTTTCATAGCGGGACCAAATCGGCGGGCTGGCTACGCCACTGCCCGCTATGCCACTGCTGATCGTCATCACAGCTTATAACATGTTAGTGATGGTGATTGTCAGGCATTTATAGGCAGGATAAAATTCCTAAGTGTGCCCTTTCTCTTAAATTAATGGATTGTTATATGAAATAGTAAATTTCTGTCAACAGGCGACTGGTTGTGTGAATTCAAAAATATTATAAGTTTAGCATTTCTTTTCTAAATTTCGTTATTGCAATAATAGTTTTTGTGGTGCAAATGAAAATCTGTCAATTTTGTTTAATGGCCCATCCATTTATTCATAGATTGGTCGATGGCCGCCACCAAAAATTGATGGAAAAATTTGGTGGCCCATCCATATTACCTCCACTCCGTCCTAACAGTTACTTTCTGACCGGTCCCTTCCTTCTGGTTTAGTGTTTACACTGATTATTGCTTTTTCCAAGCCACTGAAATTGAATATGAATTAAACTATATATATGATCCTCTTTGGCACTTTGCATGCGTACTCAAATTAGGTAATATACTATGTCCATGTAGCACCTCTAAAGTTCATTTACGAAGTAACGAGGAAAGCGCATGCGAATAAAAATAACATGACGACATGAGGGTGACAGAGCCATTGACATATGGACAGAGCACGTAAATGAAACGTTATTCTAACAGAAAATCTGTCTATTTTTTCAGATAGACAGCACAATGATTAGACTTTTCGTTGGAGCATTCTTTCTTAAAGCAGTAACTATATTTTGCTTTTCATTGGCCGCCGGCTATGCACAAAGTTCTGCCGATACCAGCAGCTGCGGTGAGAAATTTTCAACGAGAATGGACGAACACGTCTTTCCTAAACACAGATTTAGGTCAGGTGTTATTGAAAGCCAGCCAATCAGCAGACCGCTTGAATGTTACGCCAACTGTATGAAGGACTGTCGTTGTCTTTCCTATAACATCTGTAATGGCGGTAAATTATGTTAACTGAATTCAGAAAAGAAGGATAACAATGTCTCTCTTTATGAGCAAAATGATGAATATGACTATCACGAATATGAATTTAGCAAACAGGTGCGTCTTTAGCTCGTTCTTTGTCCTACAAGGTTGTTAGGTACCTAATATGTCCCATTTTCCAAAATGAGTAGTTCTAAAATTTGAAGAATGGACAGTTCTCAAAATTGAATTTTGGAGCTTTAAGGAAGGACATTTTTAAGTACCGTTGCGTATAGTGGGGTATTTGCTTCTTAGTGGGCTTTTTCTATTGCCCCTTCCACTGAAAGAAAAAAGGACTTGATACCCCAGTTGTCTTGGCCCTTTCACCAGATGTTATAAACTTTCAAAAATGATAACAAAACAATAATTCAATAATTTTGTTCTATTTAATAATGAACAGTGTAAACTGCGCACAAATTTTTTCTTTGCTAATTCGTTCTCTAGTTCAGTCCCCACCCCACTCCCGTCTTGTACTCAAATCAGTTATACACACTGCCACTGATATCAAAACAACGGGGGTTGGGGGCTAACATTTTTGCTCCTCAAAATATGGTTAAGTTCTTAATTAAAAAGTATGCACTGAGTATTTTTACTGCCCCAATTTTTTAATTCGGCGCCAGAAAGTGCAGGAAATGGATTTCTGAGCCTCCTGATCTCATCACATCCGGCGCCCCTGCGCATAAATATCCCCTTAGACCCTTCCAATGACCCC
The DNA here is from genome assembly GCA_016169945.1 of Trachythela sp. YZ-2020. Classification (NCBI taxonomy): domain Eukaryota; kingdom Metazoa; phylum Cnidaria; class Anthozoa; order Malacalcyonacea; family Clavulariidae; genus Trachythela; species Trachythela sp. YZ-2020. Next base: position 155,405 of record JADLSH010000013.1, on the reverse strand, counting down.
TGGACCTAACCTGCAGTGCCGAGTGGCAGTTATGCATTTAACGGAGTCGGGATGAAAGACTCTATCAAAAATATGGAACAAAACACAAAAAAATAAAATTAGCAAAAAATTGCGTTTGCGTTTGCGTTTGCGTTTGCGTTTGGGTTTGCGTTTCTGCTTGCGTTTGCGCTTGCGTTTGCGCTTGCGTTTGCGCTTGCGTTTGCGCTTGCGTTTGCGCTTGCGTTTGCGCTTGCGTTTGCGCTTGCGTTTGTGCTTTGTGCTCGTCCTCGTGCTTTGTGCTCGTGTTTGTGTTCGTGATTGTATTTGCTTGTGTGTTTTTCTGGTTTGTCTGTCTGTCGACAGGATAATTGAAAATCTATCAAACAGTCTATTAAGAGATGATGGCCGTTGGCCAAGGACAAATCGAACAAATTTTGGTTCAATTTGAATGAGAAATTCATGACAAAAGTTTGTACTACATTTCCGGGCTTACCAGAACTCATGTGAATTATGCGTAATTATGCAATCTGCGAGTGCCCTCGAAGTTAGGATGTGTGTCACTCATGCAGCCCCTTAACGACTAGCATACAGAAATACTGACTTCGCAATGGATGAAATTGACTAAAAGTAATTGTAAGAGTAAAGGAGTAAAGTAGTGGTAAAGTAATCATTACTTGCAAACGTATTTTCTCACTCCGTTTTCTTTACTTTAGTCACCCTCAGGAGACTGTCTAGATCCGTGTTGTTCAACATCAAACACATGTTTACATGGCGGACGTTGCCAAGCCACTTGTATGAAAAACAGCAAAAGATTCAATTGTGATTGCCCTGAAGGTTACGCGGGAGACCGGTGTGAAATTTGACTCTTTGTCTTTTGAGTGGTTCCTATCCTAATATATTCAATACAAGGTGCTGCAGGGCTTTCGCACTGCATTCCTTTCCCGCACAAACAAAAGAAGGATCGCTGAGAATTTCATTTGATTCAGGTCAAGATATTATTACCGAATGAAAATGGAAGTTTCACACTTGTGTTCATTTTGAATACTTAACTTTTGCACAAATTCGTTCCAGTCCTTCCAGAGCCCCACTCCATATATATTAATTGTATGCAGAATTTGATGGGAATTGTGAGAATTTGGACTTTGCAGCTGCAAACTGACATTTTAAAGTTGAACATGTGTATTGACTCTGAACTGTACATTTTGTGTAGAACTGCACGTTAAGCGATATTATATAATAATCTGAGTTCGTTTTGTCTTTTTATTGGGCGAGAGCTATGACCTGTTAGACAGTGTGACCAGACTCTTAAAAATTAATTATGCTAAACAGCCGACTAAATTATGCTAAATTGAGATAAATTATGCTAAAAAAGCGGAATTCGTTAAAATTACTTTAAAATGTTACTATTAATTTGTAAAGTTATAAAATGAAAACATTTTAGCGTTTTAAACAAGCTACAGTGCCGCTGGCATCTTTATTCTTGCAAACTTCAGGTAAAAACCATGCAACACGAGCACAGAATAAATCTCAGTGGAATAAATTCAACTTCAAGCACGCGCTTCAAGCCTACCCAGAGAGCCTGCTCGCAGGCTAAGCCAATACAATGATGTCATAATCGTCAATCGTCAAGGCATTCGAAGCATTGAGAATGAGAAATAGAGCAAGAATAGAAGACTGGGGACTAGTCTGACTGTCTGAGCGCATTAATTTGGCTACAAATAACCAGTATTGGGAAGATTTTTTAAACTTTCCTTCTAAAATAGCATTTAAAGAGAGATGTTCTAACATTATGCTAAAATTATGCTGATCCTGTAAGTTTATGCTAGAATTATGCTAAATTTTTCATTATGCTAATACACGTCTCCAAATGATGAAATTATGCTAAACTAGCATAATTATGCTAAATCTGGTCACACTGCTGTTAGACGACGTGCGGACGCACGGATGACTCTATTTCAGTGACGTCTATCCTTAAGCAAATCACAGCCAGTGATCACAGCTCTCTCAGAAGTATCACGAATCAATGGCGTGTATAGGACATAGATCCCATCAAATGCCTTAATGTCGTGTAATTAAATCTGTCAAATCTCTTTACTATCTCACACCAAAACGTTTCGATACGAGCTTAGTTAAGTTTTTTCAAATGTTCTTTCATGTTATGACATCATTCGTGTATCTAAATATATAACTGAACATGTAGACGATGGCAAAATATTATCTACATGTTAATTAATCTGACACTTTGTTATATAACAATGACTCTTTGTTATATAAGAGTCCTTAAAGAAAAATGAAGTCTCAGCCCTACAGTCTGATCTTAACACAATTGAAAGATGGACTGTTAATAACAACATGAAATTAAACGGCAAGAAATGCAAAGAAATGATAGTGAGTTTCGCCCGTACCGAGAACGACATCCCCCGGCTCCTCATTGATGGTTTGCCTCTAGACTTAGTTCCTTTATTCAAAATTTTGGGCTTAACTATGAACAATAAATTGAAATGGCAAGATAACACTGAAGCGTTAGTTAAAAAAGCCTCAAAACGCTTATACATTATCCGTGTTCTACAGCGCTGTGGTCTTCCACCCAACGACCTCCTATTAGTCTATTTTTCTATGGTACGCTCTATCTTAGAATATGCCTGTCCTGTCTGGCACACCATGTTACCTAAGTGTTTGGGGGATAAAATTGAAAAAGTCCAAAAAAGAGCTTTTCGTATTATTTATCCGACGACAGATTACGAAGATGCTGTCAAAACCGCTCAATGCAAGCGTCTTGACGACAGACGTCAAGAGTTATGTGCTAAAACTTTCAAAAAGATCTTATAACCCGATGCTCACCTCAACCACCTCTTACCCCCACTCCGTGAAGAATCACATGAACTGGACTTACGAAACAATTCTAACTTTACTTTAACTAAATGTAGAACTGAACGTTATAAAACTAGTTTTATTCCAGCAATGACTGCTAATTTTAATAATAAATAATTTGTAGTATTTTAACAACTGTACAATTATGATATATCTATATTTATTTTATCGATATTTATCCTTATTATGTTTTTGTAAACATATCGCAATTCACCTTCGGGTGCCAAAATGTGTTTTTTAATAAACCTTTAATAATAATAATAATAATAATATAATATACATTAAAAGTTTGTGAAATTCATGAATAATTAATGCATGACTTTGCATCCAGAGGGCAGTTGTATAAAAAATTAGTTAAAGTTAACTATGGTTAGTACGAAAGTTCACCAATCAGAATCGCGGGTAGTTTTATACAACCGGCCCCAGTTAAATTTCAAAGATAACATCACATGTATTCGGCTCATGCATTCACGCGAAAATATTACGTCATGCTAAATATTCCCTATTTTGAGTGATATTATCGTGGCTTTCATCGAAGTGCCGTTGTCGCTTACTGATATCTTGCAAAAAACTGAGAGTTATAAGACAAGCTATATGTCGCTAGAATAAGCTTCGGATCAATCCACTTGAAAAATACAACAAAAACTTCGACGTTTCGAGCGATGGCCCTTTGTTCTGGAAGTTAGTAGGTCCTTGAACAACAAGGAGTATTTTGATGCATAGTTTGTTGTTTTAACAGGTCTAGATAAGATTTCGAATTTGAGTTATTAAGGGAATTTGGCGTACGATTAATGTCAGCCATGTTGGATTGCATTTTAATTAGCTTGAATTTGTCCAAAGGAAATGGTGGAATTTGTCAATTTGCCACATAAACGTATTACGAGTTGTGACGTCACTAGCACGAGCCGAATATACATACCACTGATCTGAAAACTAGAACTGAATAAGCCAATTTTGAATTGAACATTTATAATGATATGAGATTTTTAAATCTGCCAAATTCTTTACGAATCAAATCGTTAGGTGTTTAAATCAATTTCGTTAGCAAGCAAATTATATTTCCTATGTAACTTGGTAAATCCAGCTTCCCACACGACTTCTAATACGTTTTAGAACGTTTTAAACATTAGATAATGAGACTTACGGCGCGGCCATATTGGTGTGAACTCATTAGTTATTCACTTGCAAATTGAACGCTACCGACCCACCGGAATACCAATGAATGTTTATCTAAACAATACGTGGCCTTTCCAATCAATAACCAGAAATAGTAAGAACTTCTTCTAACATGTCAGCAACACCTCAATAGATTTGTCGTGGTCACACCAATATGGCCGCCATTGACTTCATGTATGCATAGTAAATGCACTATCCAGTCCTTTCTTTTGAGATCAATGTTATAAACCCCATGCAGATCACTGATCTGAAAATCAGTCATGCAGATGAACAATGAAAATGCTAATCAGTGGTTGCATTAAACTCTTCTTTTACAACCATGAGTGCTTGTAACTAGCAGTTTGCGTATGAACTAGTTTATTTTACAAGTTGCTTACAACATTCGGGGGCCATGTTGTAGACGGAGCCGGAGCAGTTGCGAAAAATGCAACTAGGCCCTGGCTAGGTCTAAGAAATGTTCTGTTCGAGTATTTCATCTACTAACACATTCTACTATTAATCGCATCGAACGAGAATCCGAGAAAGTCTCGATATTTACCCATACACTGATACACCATATACTGGAATCACTCCCATCATGTATACCGAACTTGCGGTTAATGCTCAGCAACTGGACTCTGTAGCTTAGTTGGTTAGAGTGCTGCACCGGAATCGCAGAGCCGCAGGTTCAATTGCTGCCAGAGGGCCTAAGTTGCATTTTTCGCAACTGCTCCTAGCTAGGTCTAAAAATAGGTATGCTAAGCGTACATGTATCTTCTCGTGCGTATTTTCACAATTGTATAATTTAATAGCGTAACTGAAGAGTTGTAACTTTAACCTCTCTCCTCCGTAGAGGTCTTTAGAGGAATAAATTCAATGAATATATTTCGTTGAGGTATATAAGTGCATATGATCTTTTATATTGCTTCTGAAACAACTGTGCATAAAGAGATGAGGGCCTATATGGCATATGAATATAAACTATCTATCCCTCGCCCACCGCACTCAAAAAAGGAAATTTCTTATCGTGTATTGGGAAAGATCAACATCGATGACTTTAAGGTCGAGCTAAGTCAGGTGAATTCATAATGCGAAAACATTGCAAACCTAGATTATTTGGCGCATTGCTGTGACAACGTACTTTCACGTATTTTAAACACCCATGCCCCTGTCCGAAGAAAGTTACTGAAAGTGAAGCGAACAACTCCCTTGTACACTGCTGAACTAAAACAATTAAAAGTAAAACGCAGGGATTAGAGAGGATGATGCGAAAAACTAAATTAGAAGTGGATTGGATTGCCTATCGAAAGATATGTAACAGGTATTGTTTTTTATTGAATAAAGCTCGTACTGAACATTACACCATTCTCATCTATGATAGCTCCAATGATCCTAAGAAACTTTACAGACTTGTGAATTATCTTTGTAATGCACCTCAGGAAGATCCCTTACCACCGCATAATGACCTTGGCCGACTTGTAAACAGGTCCAATTTAAATTGATTAGAGAAAACGTTGACTGTATCGTTGTAGAGTCCCCTTTGGTAGAATACCGTAGACCCGAAGTCACACTGGAATCCTTTGAGACACTCTCTCCCCAGGATATTCATGATGTTATTATGCAATTGTCCAGTGCCAGTTGTAAGCTCGATCCGATTCCATCATGGCTTGCCAAACTCTGTTCGCTAGAACTAATATCCACTATTGCCAAAATTGTAAATTTTCCTTTGAAAGAGGGTCGAGTCCCACCCAGATCACTGGAAAATTGCCCTACTGAGGCCAATTTTGAAAAAGCTCAGCCTGGAGCCTATTTTTGAGAATTTTAGGCCAGTGAGTAATCTGATATTTCTCTCAAAGATCACTGAAAGGGCTGTCGCCAACCAATTGCTGCGTCATTGTGAAAAAAATGCACCTCTCCCAAACTGTCAATCTGGTTTCAGGAAATACCATTCGACTGAAACAGCTCTTCTAAAGGTGCAAAATGATATTCTTCTGAGTATGAACAGGTAAGAAGTTTGTCTCCTTGTGCTATTGGACTTAAGTTCAGCGTTCGATACAATTGATCATAAAACTATTATTGACGTACTGGAGTTTCAGTTTGGAGTAACGGGTATGGCGCTGGAATGGATAAAGTCGTTTCTGTCTAATAGGAAACAACGAGTTGATCTAGACAGCAACTTTTCTGAGGACTGCGATGTCAATCACAGGGTTCCTCAAGGGAACTGTCTTGGCCCTATACTCTTTTTGCTTTACGTATCCCAATTATTTGACATTATTGACCCGCATTTACCTTCTTCACATGGGTATGCTGATGATACACAACTTTATGTGTCCTTTCGTCCGGACTGTGGCGCTACTCAAGTGAGTACTTTGACTGCGCTGGAAGATTGTATTTCTGATGTTCGTGCTTGGTTAGTGTCCCACAAACTAATGTTCAAAGACTCGAAAACAGAATTTCTTCTAATCTGTACACCTCAACTACTCTCGAAAATTGAAATTGGATCCCTGAACATTGGCGGAGTCCAAATATGGTCGGTTGAGAGTGTTCGGAATCTGGGATCGTGGTTCGATAAGCATATGTCAATATCTAGTGTTCATGTTGGCAATATGTGTAGTAAAGCATTCGGAGGACTCTGCAGGGGCGCACATTCCAAAAAGGTTTGGGGGGGTGTCCATTGTTCAGGGACCGACTTTTTATATTTGTTTGACCACATCAAAACATGATTACGAGTTAATGTGAAAATATGTGTAGTGCCAGGAGTGTAGAAGGGTTGTTAAAAAATAGGGTGTCGACTCCCACGAGGTGCCACCAGAGGAGGTATCGTCAGTATATCGTGATGCATTGCGGTTTTAGTACATATTATCAATTCGCCGGAGCTCGCTCGCTCATTTTTCGGTTGGCCATCGCAGTGCAAACATAAACACAGAAGCGAACAGCAGTCGCATTATGGTGAAATTTCCAACTTTTGTCACAAGAAAACTTTGATTTTAGGACCATATTGACTTCTTATTGTTCATGTCCGCTGTGAAACGACGTTTAGTGGTAATTTCAAGCCATTTTGCGTAGAATTTAAATGGTTCAAGCTTTCGAAGAGTCATGATTCATTCGGGCGTTTCGTATAAATGCATTTTTGCCTAACGTATAAAAGTCCAGAAAATATGATATTAAACACATTTCGTGTATTGTTCTCAAGGTAAGGCAGTTACATTTTTACTGGTAATATTGGATTCTATTTTCAATTGCAATTAATAATTATTTGTCATAAAACATTACAGACAAAATTTCCCATCTGGCATGTCACATTATTTAATTTATTTTAGTACATAATTTGACATTGTATGAATATGTTGGTGTATGTCATGTTCTGTTTCAGCAATTTCTAATTGCTTTTACAATCATCAGACAAACGGTCTCTTCTGTGTTTGGACTCGTTAAATGTCAGTAAATAAGGGAATAAGGCATATAATAAAGTCACAGATAAAATATTACTTTATATGCCAAGGTTAAAATACAACTATACTAAACTACTACACTATTGTATTATTGTATTTCAAATTTGAGAGTGATATTCAGGTTGTTACACACATAAATGTATTCTACCAAGTATGTTAATGATGGAATTGTTTTTACTTTTAGAAAGAAATATCGTAGAAATGTGTTCCTAATGGCAATCTGACATACTGGCTACTGCAATATCAATATTGTAACTAGATGCTTAAAGTTCATCCATTGCTGTCCTGCTTATAAAACCTTTGACTGGCACACCACCACCTTCAATGCGATGCTCCACGTTGCATGGAGAAATTGGTTTACTGTCATTACTCTTATGCAGATTAATCAACATCCTTGGTTACTTAACTTGACAAACTCATCCCCAGCCAAACTAAACCTCTATTTTAACAAATTGAAAAGCTGATAAGGAATTCCATCTCAGGAGATTAAATCTCACTTCAATAGAACACAAAATTAAACCTTAAACTACAATCCAATATAGCTATTAAGTGTCTTATATTGTGTTACATATGGTGGTAAAAATGTATTCACCCTTTTGAGAGCGGCAAATAATGTCTTGGCTAATGGTCTTTCCTTTTAGACTTGGCCACCATATGCTGCACTATCACACTTAATGAATGCACCTATATATTATATACATACAATAATAACAGGTTACTATTTAATTATTTATCTATTATCAAAAGAGAAATAATCAAAGTACAAAATGGTGCAATTGAAATCTAAAAATTACATCAGAAGCAAATATATCATTCTGAAAGAACTACTTTATTCAAATTATAAATATGCCAACTAAAATACATGGATTGATGATACCTTTGCCTGCCAATCTCACTAGCTTTGCCAGCCAATTAAGAATAATCTTGTTCAAAAATTGTGGTATCTATGTAAGATCTAATTTTCTCAAAAGATTTCTAGATCTATTTGCCTGAGATTTGCACTAACTTGAAAGAGTTATTTACAAATTATCATTGTTGTATTTAGTCAACTCAAGGTGTTTGAATAAGGGAGTCAACAACTCTACTTAAATTAAATCAAATCAATTGCTTCAATTGAGCATGGCACTCTGAGTCAATGACTGGACTTGTTGCAACACTGAGTATTGTAATTGGTACATAAAGCAGGCAAGTGATAAAGCAGGTAAGTTTGTGAACCTGGGTCAGCCGTATCTCTATCTCCATGTAAATATTCCTATATTATTTCCTATTAAAATTGGGTTCAATGCTATTTATACAATCAGTCCATGAACTTGACCATAACATGTCATTCCCATTGACACTTTCCCTAGAATATGTAATATAAAAGTTAGAACATGGAGAAAAAAATTCACTGCATGTCACTGTATTTTTACTTGGAACCAAACACAGCTGAAATCTCACTTTTCTTGACTCAGAAAAGCAGTTCGAGGAAGGTCTGGCCTGCCTGGCCATATTTCCCAATTAAGGCGAAGAAAAAACTGAAACTTGCTCAGTTATTAAAGATCAATCATGAATGATTATTACACCTACTCTGAACCATTAATAATGTAAGTGCTTAATCTGTAATTTATGGTCATTTTGGAAATGTATATACAAAGTAATATCTAATAAGACAGTGGAGTTAATCTTACAAATTTGTTGTTTATTTTTGAGGCGCTATATGAATATGGAATAAAAGACCATCCAAAGCCTTCAGCCTTCTGACTTGAAGCCCATTTTAAAATGCCCCAATCATGTGGACAGAACATAGCCAAAAACACCCGATATTCCAACAGCAATATCTCGCTTATTTCAGGAGTTAATTTGGTTTTTTTGGTATTAGTAAAGAGGAAAACTTTCCCTGATTTCAGTGATGTGATTTTCATTGAGTTTTCTCTTGAATTACCCATTTAATCTCCTATTATACATGTTATAAATAACCAATATTTTAGAATATAGCAAAGATACACAATTTTCAAACCGCGATTAAACCGCGATTACCGTCATTTTAGGAGTTAATTCGTGTTTTAAAGGACCAATAGAAAGAATAACTCTTCCTGACTTCGATTCTGTGACTTTTTTCTACTTTTGAAATTGATAAATATAATTATCTCCTGCATATATGAAAGCCACTTTGTAGCGTGTCCACTGACCCGAAACAAGGGTAAATACAATGCGTGATTGCATAGCTAAAACGTGATGCATAAAGTACCTAAGTAAAAAATCGTGAAATAAGATGCACAAATAAAACAAATTGCAGTAATTGGGTACTCCTGTTGCGGTAACCCTGCCATTTTTTGTAATTGTTAAGTTTCTCTTTCCGTTGTCTGTCTGTTAGTTTATTTATTTATGTATTAGTGTTTCATGTATGGCAAAGCTAATAAATTAAAAATTAAATTAAATTAAATATAAAAACATACCTTTAAAAATACCAGATTTTCTGAGAGAAAATTCTCAATTAAATCCGTAATTTTTCACCACACATCATGAGTCATCATCGGAAAATTTCTAATGTGAATATTAATGAGACGCAATGCATTGTGGTATACTGACGATTCCTCCTCTGAGGCGCCACCATGGTTGGCGCCGACGGGGAAAATTTTGAAAAACTTGAATCTGTAGATCGTCGGAAATAGCATTTTCAGAGTCTTCTCTATCTCTTTCGTTATAGGCCCTTTCATTAATATATATAAGATTTCAAACACTCTAGTTTCGAATTCAATATTTCGCTGCAATTTTCTTTAAATGCAGTTATTTAAAGAAAACGCCCCCCAACCTTCAACATCATAAAGACCCAATTAGAAACTGCATTTTTACAACAGAGTTGACTTTACTCGAGAATACTGACGTGGAAATAGAACGCAGAATGCGGCAGAGCAAAAGTTAGGAGGTTTTGCGCAGTCGTGTATGGCTATGTCATCTTACATTTGAGTATATTGCTTTAAGAGGAAAATATATCTCTGGGTTTTGCAATGTTGATTTCTTTTATTGACAATTTTTGTATCGTTTATTATACGTTTTTTAGACAGGATGTTTCGGACCAACTGGGACCGACTTAAGTAGTGTAATTTTACAATTTGGGACATTCACAAATGATGGGGGGGGTGTCACCCCCCCCCCCCCACACACACACACACACCCCTAATGTGCGCCCCTGGGAGGACTTTATAAAATACGGCAGATTAGAAAATTCTTCATATCTGTTGACACTACGAAAACTCTGATACATTCCCTCTCAATGACGTATGCTCCAATGACGTATGCCCATTCACCAGCACTTGTGGTGTCGTGGTCACCACGCTTGCCTTTCAAGCTGGGAGACCCGGGTTCAATCTTTGGTCGGACTCTACTCATGGTCTTAAAATAATTGAGGAGAAAGTGCTACCTTTACATTGACATCAGTAAATGGTTAGACTTTCGCGTCTTCTCGGATAAGGACGTTAAAATCGTAGGTACCTCGGATCCCCTATCAATTGGGCAATAGCCTGTTGGGAAATCCGCTCACCAATGAGTGAGAAACTCAATAAACTCAATAAACTCAAACTCGTGACATCACATGTGGACTATTGTAACGCTCTATTGGCTGGCATACCTCAGTATCAAGTCCGACGACTGCAGAGAGTTCTTAACGCGGCGGCCAGATTAATTTACTATTGTCCGAGATTCTCTCACATCACTCCATTACTTATATCTCTTCACTGGTTACCAGTAAAATTTCGGGTTGAATTCAAAATTGCCATGTTAGTTTACAAGGCTCTTAACAACATGGCTCCCATCTACATTTCTGAACTGCTTACCCCCAAACCATCAAGTGATCGCTGGACATTAAGATCAGATGACCAAAGTCTGTTACATATCCCGAAAACAAACTGTAAGACTTTAGGAGATCGGGCCTTTGCACATGCTGCTCCGCAACTGTGGAATTCACCGCCTCTGAATGTGAGAAACTGTGAAAACATTTTAGTATTTAAGAAACATTTGAAAACATTCCTTTTTAAGAAGACTTTTAACTTTTCATAGGTTAGGACTGTATAGGGTTTTAACATTTTTATCATAGATTTCTACTATATTCTAGTCTACATTTTATATTTTATTACGCTTTAGTATATCTCGAGCTATTACTATGTAAAGCGCTTTGCGTATCTTATATAACATATGCGCTCTATCTAAATGAATAAATTATTATTATTATTATTATTATTATTATTATAGCCCATGGGAACAACCAGAGCAATTACTAAAACAATTGTGAAACCTTCAGATTTTAGTCTTGTATACTTGGGAATAAAATTTGTGACTCGTAATTCTATGTTGTGACATGTTATAACATAAAGAATGTTGTTATATACCAAGTGTCGAACTCCGTTTTTTGTCGCTTTTCATTGGAGGAGAGATCCGCGCGTGGCGGTCCAAAAATCAAGGTGTTTTCGCGTAACCAATGGCAAAGAGCAACAGTGCATTTATTTTTCCCTAGGGGAAAATATCAAAACCGGAAGTAAATGGCGAAGGTCCATTTTTTACTGTTTTTCTATATTTTAATCGAAATTTTAAGATTTAAATCGACAATTTTTTTGTCATTTGACACTTCGCCTAAACAAATCACTTATTTACTGAAACCTCGGGAAAACATTATGTTCTGTGGCCTTGGCTTCGCCTCAGGCAACAAGGGCGGTCTCGGGTCCACAAAAACACTGTTTCCCTCGGCGTCAGTAAATAAGTGTTAAATATATATGTAATATATACAAACCGCGCGAGAGGTCTTTATCTGATTTAAGGCCGAACTGCAAGGTTTGTATATATTTATTTATTTATTTATTTAACAACTTTATTGGTGCTATAAATTACATTAAAATAAAGTACAATATCAACATTAAAATAAAGTACAATATCAACTGGCCCAAAAGGGAAGGTGCGAACGAGACTATATAGAAGTCCCTTGCAAGGCACCTCCCTTCTCTAATAAGTAGTAACATTTATATGAAAATATGAAAAATATAAATATGAAAACAATGAAATAAGCAAAATGATAAACTTCTAAAATGACCCGTTTTGTACGCTCACTGGCGTTGGAAGATTGATGTTATCTACGCTGTAAAAATTGAAGGAGAAAATTTGAGCAAGTCTATAGTCATTTGGTTTCGTTGATTATAGAAACTTTTGGCAGAGTGCTCAATGGATATCCAGAGCATAATTATATTGAGATTCAACCAGTCAACACATTTTATTAGTGGTTATCAGTGGTTTTCAAATACATATATATATATATGAAATAGTCTGAGGCAAAATACTCGTATAATATTTAAAAAGGCTTACATTGTTTCCTGATTCAAATGACATTGATATATAGCAGGTCAAGTCAAGTCAATCCGTTTTGTAAATCGGCAAATTACGTAAAATGTGTAATATGTTTTCAAAACACTTCCATTACTTACTGAAAATACTCCCTCAACATTTGCCATATTCAAAATAGTACAGAAAATAAAAATTTCGTTGGTTTCATCTATAATTTTCATCGTAAAATTATAAAAACATGCTCACGTTTACAATGCTCAACCTTCAGTAGTCCGCCATCTTGAACTGGTCAACATCAATCCAGTTATACATAGAGATCAAAGAGTAACAATACAATTACGTCATTTAATGCTAGCTGTCGCTGATTGGCTATGATGGGTGATTTTTGTTAATCCGTTAGTCATGGCGAATTTGTTAGTCATGGCATTTCTGTAATCCGTTAGTCATGGCGAATAGACCTATGTTGAATATCCGTTCTTATCGAGGATCATTTCTCTTTTTCTAAGTGTTCACATCAACAGAATACACTGATATCATACTACCATAGACAATGATACAATTGAAATTGCTGATGAACGCGTATCTGAAGCGGAACAGCATAACATTACGAATAATTTACCAACTACTATTACAGATAGTAGTATCATTATAATAGCTGATGAATGTGTATCTGAAGTGGATAAGCATAACATTACGAATAACGTGCCAGCTACCACAGTAAATAACACCATTATAATGACTGATGAACGAGAATGGCTTTGATTGAAGCACCTAATCCGGTTTCATCAAAAATCTACTTTATGAAAGCACTTTCAACCAAGTAGATATAATCCAGAAGCACCGCATCAACAATTTCATAAGAATAAGTACAACAACCGTATACGTAAAGGCCAGAACTTTAAGCGACCAGTTATCCATCGCAATAATCCAATTACGCCCCATTTTCGATGGTACCAGACCAATCACCATCCCCCACTACGATCCGAGAGACTAACACAAAGTTTAGAATGGGAAAAGTACTTAGACTTTGTCCATATGCATGGTCGACAAAAAGTTTTTCTAACCGAAGGTTCTCCGACCATCTACCCGATCAAGGTGGTATCTGGTCGAATCCGTGAACAGATTACTGGTGCTAAACTGAGAAGTAATCCGCATAACCTGATCAACGTTACATTAGAAAACCCATTACAAGCCGCGCCACTACCTAATTTAATACATACTCAAGTTAGCAATTCCATGACAATGTCTAGCTCAGATATAGAAATCTCACCATCTCAAGGCCTGAATGTACGATCCATATCCAATAAAGTAGACGATCTTGATGTAGTCGTCAATTACAGAGACATGGCTGAATCCTAGCATCCCGGATAGCAGTATAAATATCCATGATTTTAACCTGGTTAGAAAAGATCGCTCTGGTCAACGTGGGGGTGGAGTTTGTGCATTCGTAAAATCAAATATCCCATTCATGCCTCTTCCAGACCTATGTTGTCTATCGACTTCAATATTCCTGCATAGTTGTTGGACTTGTATACCATCCACCACAGGCCGATAATAACGAACTGTATGACCACCTCATAACCTCATTGGACAAAATTTTAGCATCTTACCCAACAGCAGGTTGACTTTAACCAGTTCGACTCCAAACGCAATGCAACTTTAGATTTAATATTTACTAATATGAAACGTTGTTACAATGACCCGGAAATACTCCCTGCTATTGGACAATCGGATCACATGTCAGTCCTGTTACACCCGGTTAGTAACGATCAGCGCCCAAATACCATTACCAAAGTCTGGGTCAGAAAGCGGAAGCAATCAAATATGCAGGCATTTGGTCGATTTCTTTTGGATCTTAACTGGATTGTCAAAAATGACATTATTCTCATGGGTTTGGACACAATTTTGCTGTTAAACTTCACTGTAGAGACAAAGCGTGGATTACTCCTGAAATCAAACTCCTCATCTCCCAAAGACAAAAGGCCTTTGCCTTGGGAAATACAATTGAATACAACAAATTGCGAAATAAAGTAATTCACGTCGTGAAACAGGCAAAGTCTAAATACTAGTCTCAAGTGAATCATTTAAAAATTCAAAGCCAAGGAAATGGTGGAGTGCTATTAAAAACCTAGCTGGCTTTTCTTTAAAGCCTGCCTTTCATTCTGCAGAGGTGAATGGAACTATCTTGCAGGGACGAGACTTAGCACTCGCTGTTAATAACGGGTTTTTAGCCGCCACTAAATCGTTACCGCCGCTTTCAATTACTGATAAATTATCTGTGGAAGAACCTACCGTTTTGTACCCTATCTCCGTTGTTGATGTCGAATCGCGTTTAAAAGCAGTTAAATCGAATAAAGCTCCTGGTCCAGACTCTCTGCCAAATTGGATTCTCAATAACTTTTCAATGGAGATTTCAGAACCTGTGACAATGATTTTTAATGCCTCCATTAAACAAGCACAAGTTCCAACGCAGTGGAAAGATGCAAATGTCGTTCCCGTCCCTAAGACATCCCCGGTCACGGATATATCTTCAGACCTGCGACCTATATCTCTGACCGCCACGCTCTCAAAAGTTCTTGAATCATTTCCATTTCAATGGATTATGGATACCATTAAGTCTCAGTTGGACCTAATTAGCATGTTCCACTGTTGGTATTCTAACACAGACGGCAATGGCGAGACTGTTGACAGAATCAACCACAAAATCCTGATAAAAAGATGCAATTACTAAATATTGATAAATATTGATTTCCTGATGCAAAGAAGACAGAGGGTGAAATAAGATAGATGGAAATATGTTGACGACACTAGTCTCTCAGAAACAATCGGTAAAGGTTGTCAAAGTAACCTGCAATCCGTTATTAATAATATCGATCAATGGTGCACGGAAAATGATATGATGCTTAATCGTTCTAAATGCAAAGAGCTAATTATCTCGGTCGCTAAGGACGTCCTAATCTTCGACCATTGTTTATTAAAGATCACTGTATGTCCCCAGTTTTATCAGCAAAGGTTCTTGGTCTGTACTTTTCTGGAAAATAAGTTGAATGAACTCATCCAGGACTTACGTACTTACAATCTACGTAACGATCAGCATATTAACTTAATTAATTGTAAGACTACAAGATTTAGTAAAAGTTTTATTCCTTCTAGTATCGTATCATATAATGATTCATTTTAATTGTAATATAAATTTTAGTTTTAATATACCGTATATATTACTATATGTATTAGTTTTTATCATGTAATTTAAATATCAACTCTGTACAATTCAGCTCTTAGCTGCCATTCAGATTTTGTAATAAAATTCAATTCAAAAATTCAATTCAATTCGATATCATCTACGCCATGCAAGGAAACTAATCTTATCTGCTTAGGCAAAGAATTCGCTTGGAAAGGCTGCTTAGATAGCTTAAAGAAATTTGTACAAGCCGAGTTAAACCCACACGGCAAGTGGACGTCTCCTGGTGTGGAAGCAAAACTATTTACATGTAATGATCACACAATAAAGTGGCACGGAAAAAAGAGTAAGAAACTTGTGGTGATTCGAGACGAGGAGAGAGGAAGTGTAGCGGCGTGTCTGCCGTGAAACCATTGACATGTTGTGTGTGTTGCGTCCTACTAACCTCTACGGCGACGAAACATAGATAATCTTTCACTTTTATCTTTATATTCCATCCAAAATTCCGTCAAACTAAATTAACACAATAAGGCTATACTAAATTCTACGATTACACGTTATACGGAAATATAGTAAAATAATACAAATAAGATACAAAATTAATGATATAAAACTTACGTTTGTCTAGGTACACGTATACCCAAAAACTACTTGATAATGTACTGATTTAAGAACTTTAGATATAAACACTTTGCCGTCCGCTTTACTATAACAACGCAAGAGTTTTATGTGTGACGACTGACGAGTCGTCACGCCCGTTTCTTGACAGTTCGTATAAAGTTAATATTAACAAAATGTCAATTTCAAAACAAAGGCGGATGCCGCTACATGGCTCCCCAAGTGAAGATCAGACCGTACCGTTTCATCGTCTTCCGACCGTCTTTGATGTACCATGGACCGAACACATCCATTCTTGTATACGTAAACGGAGCGGCTGCTTCCAAGCGCTCCTCGGGGAGATCAGACATCTTTTGCGTGAGACTTGCACCACGTAACTTACGGCATGTAACACATTTTGATATGTAATGCGTTATAACAGATCGTCCGTTGATTATCCAATAACCAGCTTGTTGAATGGCGTTCAACGTAATTCCACGACCTTGGTGGTGGACGACCTTTTCATGAAAGTGACGAAGAATCAGCTCCGTAATATGACTGCTCTTCGGGATAATGACAGGATGCTTAACACCGTATGGAAGGGATGCTCGTCGTAGACGGCCACCAACTCGAAGGAGTCCATCTTGGTCGATGAATTTAGGGTAGCACGGGTGGCGGAAGCGGTTAGCGCGCTGCCTCTTACCACTGAGTTGAGCCTGTTTCACAACAGGTCGAGGTCACTGTTGGTACTCGCATGAGATCGGCAGTGTGCTCAAATAACTCATGTAAGTTGAGATTCTCTCCTGTGCTTCGAGGGTTTTCCCCGGGTACTCCGGTTTCCTCCCTCTAATACTAACCCTTAGGAACTAACAATGGGGCCACAGTAATTGGCTGACGCTGTTGTGGACTCCCTGCCATTGAGGCGAAGTTGAATAAAAAAAAAAAAGAATGGATCCAGTCTGTAGATGGTGCTTGTTTGCTTAATTTGGCGATTTCTTACACGGGGCGTCTTTACGATCTTCGTATCTGTTGTTGGTGCCTGGGAGATTCTACAGGGCTTTAATTTCGGAAGCAAATTGACTATGCTGTAGGCTTCGTAGGATAACAATCTCTGATTGGGGCAATTCATCAACGGAGATTGCTGCCGTTCTTGTTTCTTTCTGTGGCGTAGTCGTGCTTTCTGACTCATTCATTTCATGTTGTTTGGGAAGATGATGTCTTCGTCGATGAAGAACAGCGACTCCTCTCTTGATATGGGCCAGCCATTTCTTTGCTTGATGCCACGAGGAGAAACTATCGAAATACTCTAGCTGCAGGTTGCATGGAACTAAATGCGGAATAGTTCCTTCTGTTTATTTTAATTCTCGACTTCGGGACTTACAACGTTGGCGATCAACGAAGATGACGTGCCACTGACTGCTTTCACTTCTGCATCATTTTCTTTTAGCTGCATTGGACTTTCATTTACTGGTAACTCTCTTGCCCACAGGAACGACGGGCCTGCAAACCATCTCTGATTCTCGAGTATTTCCTGAACAGAAAGATCACGAGAAGCTTCGTCGACTGGGTTCTTGGATATGTTGGACTCTATTTCCAACATAGGTGTGGAAACGGCAGGCTTCGTTATTAATGTAACCCAACACAACTTCCGAGTCTGTGTAGTAGACCGTCTGTAGATTGTCATAGTTCAGTTTGTTCTTAAGCATTGTCATTACGTTGACTGCTACAAACTGCTTCTGTTAATTCTAGACGTGGGATGGACATCGATTTAATCGGAGACACTCGCGATTTTGCCATGAGAAAACTGACGTGGACTTCATTCTTGACATTGACAATTCTCAAATACGATACCTCACCAAGACCCTTTTCGCTCGCGTCTGCAAAACTATGGATTCCTACTTCGACAAGGTCTCCGAAATCTGGCGGTTTGACGCAGCGGGAAACTTTAACTTTCTCAAGTAGTGGTAAATCAATGCCCATTGCATCAGAATATCGTCGGACAACTGATCGTCCCAATCCACATTCTGACTGCAAGGCTCCTGGAGGATTTGCTTGCCGTCTAAGATTACAGGCGAAACTATTCCAAGGGGGTCGTACATCGAGCTGATGGTGGAAAGGATGCCACGACGTGTTGCTGGCTTGTCTTTCAGTTCGATACGTAAACCAAGGGTGTCTGACTCTATACACCAGAACGTTCCTAACGATCTTTGAACTGGCAGAATATCGTGACGTAAGTCGAGATCTTTGAGATCTTTAGCTCGATCATTCACTGGTAATACTTCTAGAACTTCGCGTCGATTGCTGGCGAATTTGTGTAAACGTCAATTGGCACTCGCACATATTGCTTGGCCAGCTTGGGTTGCTTGGATGAGGTCAATTGCTTTTTCGTTGGTTGGTAAAGATGTAAAACCATCGTCAACGTGACATCTGCCGTCTTTCGTAAACTGAAATTAGCGATGCCAGGAGAAGACGTTGCTCCAAAGAGATGTACATTCATTCGATATTCCACTATAGGGTCATCCAAGTTGTTATCTTTAAACCACAAGAAACGAAGGTAATCGCGATGTTCTGGACTGACAAAGAAACTGTGGAACATTTGTTCAATGTCACAGGTGATGGCGACATATTCTTTGCGAAATCTCATAAGCACACCGATCAGACTGTTCATCAAATCAGGTCCTTGAAGTAAGAGCTTGTTTAAGGACTGGTTTTCGAAAATGGCGCTACAATAAAAAAAACACTCTGATTTGGTCTGCTTTTTTAGGATGATGCACGTCGAAATGCGGAAGATACCACACCTTGTTGGGTTCTGTTTGCAACTGTTCTTTCGGTACGCAAGTTGCATGGCCACGTTCAAAGATCTTTTGCATAAACTCTGTGTATTCTTTCTTCACTGTATCGTTCTTAAGCAACTTTCTCTTGAGCGATAATAGACGATTGAGGCACTTTTCCTTGTTATTAGGACGGTTGATATTGTCCGTTTTGAATGAAAGTGGTGCTTCCCAGTTTCCATTTTCATTCTTATGTATCTGATTGCTGAGAATGTCATTAAAGCGTCTGTCTTCTACTGATTCTACTTGCTCTGTGCCACGAACCTTTCGACTGTAATGTAACTCAGTGTAGTCGAGTTCCATCATCTCCCGAACTTGCTGAGGGCTAGTAATGTCTTTCTTGTTGTAGTTGTTAGCGATGAAGGATACTGAACTAGTATTCTTTGTTGCATCTGTAGATTGTGTTGCTGTTGGTTGGACAGTTTAGCCATAATCGAAAATTTCTTCTCTATCAACAAATACTCTATTGACCGATGTTTTGTGCTGAGTTGACTTCAGTCCACCTTTATCCAAGCAAACAGGTCCAATGATAGTCCAACCGAATTTATACTCTTCGGCCCACGGTTCTTTGTCATTTCCGCAGATAACGCTAAGTGGTCGAAATTCTATTCCTTGCGCGTCGCTGTTTCCAATCTTTGGCTAATTTGTTAGTTTGTTCTCGAAATCCGTTTCGAGAAATGCAGTATGTCCGAATCGTTCTTTCAAATCTTGCGTGCTTCGTTGTACGCCGTCGCTGGGTCTTCGATCATATACTGTCGACCCATTATATTACGTAGCCTACATTATCTATTTTTACAACAATCGATATATTACTTTCCGAATCTGTATATCCTAACCCACCCAGTCAACTTCCCTGTGAGAGGAAAGCGCAGTGCACGGAGAAAACCCACGACTTTCGACAGAGTGTTGACTTACTCTTTTCACACGAGTGTGATGAGTATAGCCGTGCTGAAGTGCCCCTGTCGCACAATTGCGATGAAATAAACAGTACTAAAACATCATTTTTGTTTGCGTACCGTCCATCCATAGCTTGCAAAAAGTAAACACTCATAACCACCTCTATCGCTTATGTTATACCAGCGACTTATCCGGCATATATTTCATCATCATAACACACCATGTCAATTATGTCATTGTTTATAAAATTGGTATATACTCTGAAGTTTTCAACGTATACCCTCTCTGGCCACGATAAATACTGGTACTATAAGAACACTAAGATATATCTTATTTCTTTGCAGATGTTGAGGCAAAACAAAACCTGTGTCAGCACGACAGACAAGGCAAAACCTGTATTCTACTACAATAATTTCCCCTCCAAATTCCTACGACCGTACGGTCTAGCAAGCGACCATCCAACTCCGGAAACCTTACGGAAGAGAATAAACCCGATGTCCTGCGAGTGGCTCGTCAGACCACATTTCGCCATTAGCCAATTCTGTGCAACAATGTCGGAAAATCTCATTTTCCTCCGAGATGCCATGTCGCCAACACTAAGTGAAAAAACCATGGCCAAATTCGCCGAAGAATACCTGCCAGCGCTAACACGTCTCAACAGTCAGAGGGATGAAGATCCGGAACACAAAAACATCAACTATATATTGACACATACCCTCACCACATGCAATTCACAAAACGAGCAAAATTTTCCTGTGCGCATTTTCCCAGCCTCGTTCCCAGGCTCTTTAATGAACTTAGGTTGGAAGACGCGAAGAGCCTGGCAGAAAACGAATCCAAGATGGCCGACAATGCAAATTACTTTCATGCAAATGAGGTAGAAATCGGCCATTTGTTGAATACTTTCGAAAGACCTATTCATGAATCGGTACTCTCGGGAAGAATACTTTGTGCGAAAGATAATTGTATTGCTCAAAGAGCTTTTTTTCATGAAAACGGCATCGTGCATCATTTCCGAGTCAAACACAAGGACGAATTTTCCTTCTCTGAAAGGGAAAAATCTTTAAGAACACGAAGACAGCTACACGAACAAGAGACACGGGAATGTGTTGAAAAGATATTTGAACATGGGTAACATGTGGGTTGTTTAAATATTTATACTTTACCTTAAAATAGTATTTTAGTATAATCAGTTTTTGCATGTTAAATTTTACTAGAATGAAGTTGAATACCTTGATGTGAGAGTGACATCTTGTGGCCGTAATTTAGATTGTGTGGTACATTCTGAGCGTGAGGCAGTGCAGTGGATGTATTGTATCATGGTGGCACTTTAAGTCCATATAGCAAGGGAAACAAGCCATGTGATGTTGAAATTGCTAGACAGGGATTACATGCAAAATTTCACTGTTGGTATATTGACCCAAAGGACAAGTATACCATATCTTTTCAGACAGAATGTTTTTTTGTTAAACGGGTAAGATTAGTTTATAATTTTGAAATATTTCAAGCTTGAGTTTAGCTGATTTATTGTGTAGATATTGACTTGTTTAGGTAATCGTGAACCAAAATCCACTCTTAACTTAATGCTGTTTAGCTGTTACTCTGAATAACAGCACACAGCTTTACTCCTCAATTTAACCCATTAAGCTCCAGAGCTTCCCCATTGACAAGTAAAATCGTCTGGCGTTTGTCAAAAACAAAAAAATAAGGGCGCACTCAGTGTTTTCAATAATTTTTGTAATAGCAGGCTGAATTTCAAAAATAGGCGGCTGTGCTCAAAGTATCCAGGTGAAAGACAAATATAGATTTTGCAAATAAACAAATAAATAGGCGGCGGTAAACCGCCGGTAACCGCCTTTTATTGAAAACACTGCGCACTGGGGTGCATTGCGACTTAATGGGTTAACTAGAGACATTGTCAAATTTTGTGGTTAATCCATTAGTGACAAGTAAAATCGTCTGCCGTTTGTCAAAAAACAATATGCCCTACTTTGTTACTGACCCTGCATAATGTGAATTTTTACTCGACGGAATTAACTAATAAACAATCTCTCTGCCAACTAGTGTTAACTGCCCTATCTGCCCCCTGGTAACCTATGTATATGCAACTGATCTTTAATTAATCCATGTACATACAATACATAATACAATTTATCATGTTATTTAAGGATCACAGGTCTGACATAACCACATCATTTGGTGACCTTGGTATTGTTGACCAGACAGCATCTGATGGAGAGTTGCAACAAATGTCTGAAGACCCTTTACTGGATATCCTTCAGAAAGTCTTTCATCACGAAAACTTTAGGGGTATGCAAAGAGAAGTGATTGATCAAATTATGGACAATAAAGATATTCTGACCATCATTCCAACAGGAGGAGGAAAATCATTGTGCTATTGGATTCCTGGCATGGCAACCCTGGGAGTAACAGTTGTAATTACACCATTGATAGCACTACTCAATGATCAAGTTGCAAAACTCAGGAATCATGGAATAAATGTGTGTTGCATTAGCTCGTCTAAAATTTGACAATGTCTCTAGTTAACCCATTAAGCTGCAATGCGTCCCAGTGCACCCTGCTTATTTTTTTTTTGACAAATGCCAGACGATTCTACTTGTCAATAGGAAAGCTCTGGAGCTTAATGGGTTAAAGCAAAGAGAGTCCATAATAACATGCCTGCTTTATATAGCTATAAAACTGATAATTTAATAGTTATATGTACAAATATTTTCACTATTTTTGTACCGAATGATATAAATATTTGTATTGGCAAGTTTACAAAGATCAACTCATTTCACAATAACCTTTGCCTTGGGGAATATATTATTCTGCATGAATGTATTTCTAGTATAATAGCATGCATAACCGAAAAACATGCACGGAACAATATCATACATATAGAGCTGTATCATACCCATTTATAACTTAACCTTTGCCTTTTCATGTAAAGTCATAATGGGTTAGAGTTAGTAAAATAACTGAGTATATGGTACATTACAAAAAGTAAAGCAAAAACAAATTGTCGGCTGGTCATGGTTTATGGTGCATTTAATACAGTGACAATAATCTGTACTGTCCTACGGTAACTTTATTTGGATGTGGTAGAATATGAAAAAATGAAGTATTGTCATACCTGCAAATCTTGCTGCAGCTTTGGAATCTGGTGTTAGAGCATGCTTCTCTGGTCGACTTCTAATTGTACTGTCATATATAAAGTGCCATCATCAGAGTCTGAAAATTTGTTCATTGAAAATAATTTCAAAATCCATAAGTAATTTAAATGATAATTATTTAAGAATTCAGATAGTTATATTCTTTTATATAGTGCATTTTATTATGCCTGCACATCAGAATGTAATTAATACCATATATATAAATTATAAAATGAACATCATATTTAACAATACCTCCAACATCAAGTTGCTGAAACGACGTGTTCAGTTCTTCGTCAGCTGAGATTACTTGATTTAGAAATAAAATTTACAACTTCAAAAACATGTGGTGTCGATCAAAACAATGACATCAAAGCATATACACTCCAGCGATATGTAAATTCTACACATATAAATAAAATTACCTTCAGGCGGTTCTTTGTGGAAAGATTCGTCAGAATCATCCATGACAACATAAACAACAATCACGGATAAAAAAATTCTTCGATTTGTCAGATATCGGTCGAAATTCACCAGATATCGGTCAATTTCCATTTTCCCACAACTTCATAATTTCAGTAAACTGAAATCATAATGATTCCAAATTCTATATTTCGTTCTCTGTACATTCATCATTAATATATTAAGCTGTTTAATTTTCTTTTTTTGCCAAAATCATACATGCTTTCATATATATAAAGTAAGGCGCCTCATAAATAATATATAATATTCTTTATTGTTTAGATGTACAACGCAAAAGTTAAACCCTCGGAATCTCCGAGAGCCGTGCACTATTTTCACCATTTTCCTACCAACTTCCTCATACCCTACGGTTTGGCCGACAGCCGACCCTCAGAAGAGACCATGTTTCGCCGCCTGCACCAATTGAACTGCGAATGGTTAGTTCGCCCTCGCGTTGCTGCCAGTGAATTCGCCGTCACCGTGGAGCAAAACCTAAAATTTTTGAGTGAATCCGAGTCACCTCTCATTCGTACAAGAAATTTTGAAAGTGTTCTCGAAAATTTAAGCCCATTCATTGAGACGCTAAAGAAGTTGAATACTTTAAAAAATGAAGGGGGAGCCACTCCAAGTGATGTCAAGGTTGTCAAGAAAACCATGTTGTCGGGAGATGAAGAAACGGATAATTTCTTTGACACAATGTTCCAGATAGGCGGGCAATGTACTTGCTGGGAGTACATTACTCAATAGTCAAGACCATTCTGTTCAATCCAAAATGGTATTCTGAAAAATCCGTCGGAACATCTAAAGAAAAAACGGAATTCAAGGCAAACCCCACCATAAAAGGTGTAAAAAAGTGCCCAACTGCGATGTGCACCAACAAAGAACCACGGACAGCAGAACCGGGTACACATTCAGCAAAACGAATTTGGCACAGATGTTGGAGGAGTCGGATGAAGAAGACGAATCTTCCGAAAATATTACAACCACGAGTGACGAGGTTGAGACGTCACCATCCAAAAAGAACAAACCAAAAACAGGTGGGCATTTTGCAGATGCTGTAGGCCTATAAAATATAGCGGGCGCATTTCTTCAACTGCCATTTTATTCTTCGAACGTTGAAAAGATGAATTTTCAGAGGATTTTTGAGCTTTTTTACTGGACTGATCATGGAAATTAAAGTGTTTCATGAAAGAATAATTTGTGGTGCTTATATCAAAGGATATTACGGCTTAAGAAGTCGAAAATATGCGACAAATGGAAATTTTCACTCATTGTCTGAATTTAAGAAGCAGGATATAGCAATCTGGAAACAAGCAAGTGTCCTTATTTTACTGTTAATGGAATCGAAGCTGAGTTATTGTTGTTTCCACAGGTATGTTCAATAATTTGTTTGTCCTTCCTTATCAGGAATTACAAGTGTCTTAAAATACACATTTTGAAGAAAATGACACATATTGCTCTTTAAATTTTGCAAAATCTGGCCGTGGCCTTTAGCTAGAAAAGGTTTTTTATGAAAGTTAGATCATACTTTGTTTTATTAAAACTTGAAATATTAATGGGAAAAATGTGCTAGATGTTGTAATTGTACTTCTGCAGTGAAAATGTCATGTTGTCACATGCTTATGAAATTGCTCCTGTGTTGCTTTGTTATAAAGCAAATACAGATGCAACAGGAAATGCCGCATTGATTTGTTTGAGTTTAAGTGTCTTATGGCTGTCTTAAATATAGGGGTGCTTGCTTTGTCAAATTCAATGGTGATATGGCATATAAATAAACATATCTTAAGATTTTGCCCCTGGCCGTTCTCTGAAATATGGCTTAAAATTATCTTTATTAGTCAGGCTTCATAGAAAAATTAGTGGGTATGCTGGAAAAAATGCGCGCGATATAAATTTTTATCTCTAAATATGGGTATGTCAGCCATCTCCGACTGCAGCCCCCTTAAGAAAATGTTATAGCAATTTGGTATTGATTCATATCTTACTGTTTTGTGTTTACAAAATTATTGGTAGAGTAAATGGCATAATCATTTTCTACTTTGGCTTGAATTTTAAATACACCTTGGCCATTATTGGCCCACATTTGCCTTACAATTTCCCTGTTTTTGGCCATTTCTCCAAAGATTTAGTATTATTTTTTTTCTTGCAGGTAAATTCCTCCATGTTGTTGATACAATGCTGTCAAGTCTAGTAAAAGGCTCTTATTAATCATCTTGGGTCTTTTGGAAATATAATATTCACATAACATGCTCTTTTATGTAAGCTCTTAATTATGAGGAAATGGCCACACATTGACATTTTGTATGGCAATTGTGCTTTCTTTATTCAAAACAGTGTTCTGAGGTCATTTTGTCAGTGCTTACTGTCAATCATTCATAGTGCACTTGGTAATGTTAGGCCTGTTTCAAACGTCGCATTTCGCATGTGTCGAATACAATTGTTTGTATTATCTGCATGCAAAATTCGACGTCTGAAACGATTAAATTCGACGTTTTTAATTGCGGTCGAATTTTGATTGGATTCGACCCGACCGGTCGCATTATGCGACATAAGTGCGAGCTAAATACGACGTGGTTTCAGACGCGCATTTGCGTGTGTCGAATTCAATTCGGATTGGGTGTGGCGCAGGAGACGTCATGTAATGCTATTGAAAGGTAACATGTTACCTGTTTGTCAAGCGCTTTTGCGACAAATACGGCGGCCGTAGCATCAGAAAAACATATATCTTGTAACAAGGAATTGAATGACCTATCTTACTGCATAACTTGGGGAGTATATACGAATTGTAATACGTTTTACAAAATATGTATACGAAATACGTACACAAAGGAGATTTGAAGTAACTGCTGTCTCCAATCTATTAAAATTTGTATAGCAGGTTTAATTTTTCTTCCTTTACCATATATATATACAATTTAATAATGCTAATTTGTTTAAATTGTTTGACTTGTTTGAATTTGGCGCCATATTGCGCCATATACTGTGTTTATTTTTAGGAACACGTTCGGTATGTTATTTAATTCGACACATGCAAAATTCGACGTTTGAAACGGGCGTCGAACTTAATGTAATTCGCTCGAATCTAATGCGAATCTAACCTAACCCTAACCCTAACCCTAACCCTAACCCTAACCCTAACACATTTCGACACATGCGAAATGCGAGGTTTGAAACAGGCCTTAGCCAAATTTCATGATTATACAAATTGTTTTGAGAAACTAACAGTATTTATGTGAATTAGACCTAGCTGGTGTGTTTTCAAACTTTAGAATAATAATTTAAGTAAATTTGACTTTTATTGTATTTATACCATGTGTTTAACACGAATAATCCTGTATTTATATATCAGCCGTATAAAATGATTAAAAAAGTATTGAAAAGTCTACAAACATGTTGTACAATTTTTGTTCTTGATATGCGCGATATTATATATTGTGCTAAACACTAGTACGTGTACTCCTGAAAGACCTGAATTCCTCTTGGGAAAGCGAGCTAGGCTAGCTCTGGTAGCAGAGGAGGAATGAGGGTCTTCCCGAAATGCATTGCATCTCATTAATATTCACATTTGCGATTTTCAACAAAGTTAGGTGAAAAATTGTTGAAATATATTGCGAATTTTATCCCTAAAGATCTGATTTTTTGGAAGGTATGTTTTAATAATTGTTTTGTTTAGGTATCTAATTTAGTTATTTTTGACTTGTTTGGTATAGATATTTCTTTTTAGTAATGTTAATTACGCATTGTATTTATGCTTGTTCCGGGTCAGAGGACACGCCACAAAAGTGACCTTGAAACAATGCTGGAGCTAATTAGCTTTTTTAAACAGAAACGGGGAAAAATCACGTCATCATATTCAGCAAGCTTTGTTCTTTATATTGGTACTTTAAAACCTTAAATAGCTCCACTAAATCGAGGAGTAATCGCGGTTTGAAAATGGGGTATTTTTGCTGTATTCCAACGCAGATGGCGGGAATAGACCGCATTGTGATCATGGCGCGAGGGAATCTTGTGTATGATGCACTATTTATATTGTATTTAGAAACATACGCTTATATGTTGCTATATATTTTGATTCTCCTGTTTAATACCTGCAATATATATTTAACTGTACTGACTGTATTTTTCTATTTTATTATAGAATTCGGGGAAAAATGGAATCTGACGACAGCAATGTTTATAATATTATTGACATTGTTGATGAGGAAAATGATATTGCCAAGAGGGCATATATTTCTAAAGGAGATACGCCGGGAAAACCTGTGAACAAGTCACGAAGAGTTGCCCAGTTCCTACAAAGAAGTCCCCAGTAAAATTTCATCAATGGACCTTTGAGGAAGACAAGGCATTTGTTGAGTTCATAGTGATTGCCAAAACAGATCCAAAATATGGAAAAATGTCTGTTGGAGAGTGGCCAGCATTATTTTGGTAAAAAGAACAGTTTCTGGGACGATGGTGCCAAACATATTAAATGTGGTACTTCTTCTAACATTCTCTTATCAAGTAAGTTAATGCTACTGTTAGATGTCTAATTCATTAATATAAATATACAGGGATTTCAGAATTGGTTCAATATAGACTGTTGTGATAATAAATTAGCAGGCAACATTACCATGTGGATTTTAAGTTGTCTGTTATTGAAATTGTTCTAAAATTTGACCAACAGGTCACAGTTGCCAGCGGTAAAGCTCATAGTAACCCAGCGGTAAAGCTCAAAGTAACCCAGCGGCTGCCGGCTTATTTTGAAAGCCCTTAGTATAAAAAGAGTAAGATCAAGGATGTTTTTTAAATATTATTCAATCATAGATATGTGTTACTTCATTCTTGTTTTCATGCCTTTTATATAGATTGCCGTCTGCGATCACGAGTAACTGTTGTGTACAGGAAAAAGTTTGCAACATTGGAAGATGCTGAAATCCATTATGGTTTGACATTATCTGACAGTTTAGCAGAACTAGTGATTGACAAGAGGCCACCACCACCCTCAGCACCCCCATCACTACCAACCTTGGCACCACCACCACCCTCAGCACTCCCACCACCCTCGGCACCACCACCATCCTTGGCAACCTCGGCACCACCACCCTCGGCACCCCTACCAATACCAAGAATGCCGCCCCCACCACCACCAAGAATACCACCCAATATAATATAAAATAGTATAATATAATATAATATAATATAATATAATAGCCAATTATATGCCAGTTGTCATTGTGAAACACTAAAAATTTCAATGCATTTGTGTCTCAAACATTGTGAGTCTGGTTCATGTTCCGCTTTGAATGTCAACTCTAGGTTTGATCACCTTCTCCACATGCACCTTGTGAGCGCCGCTTGGTATCAGTTCTCTTGCCAAGATCCAACAACAACAAACTTTTCAGAATACATAGATATAACATCTGAACTATTGTCCTCATCACCAAAATCAGTATTTTCCACATCCAAAATTTCTGTCAATTGTTGAATTTCCTCAACTTCATTTACATTCACTGCCTCAGTTTCACCAACACTAGCACCACTAGACAGGTCTTCGTTCTGTACCACTCGGTGTGTATCAATATTTGCCAAACAAACAGGATTTAGTAGTTGTTTAAAACAATTACATTCAGTTGGCTTGTTTAAAGGTACTGGTGGAAGTACATTGTCCAGCTCATCATTTTGAATATCCAGGTCACCTGGAGGGACTGCTTGGGATGTTGGTGATGGTGAAATATCAAACTCCCACAACATGACAATATTACATAGCCGGCCACATCCATCCCTGATTTCAATGGGGTCATGGAACTACACATGGAAGTAAGAAACACATTGAGTAGGAACATAACAAAGTCAAGGTAAAGGACTTAAATATCAGTCTAACAATGACGTGTTTAATATTAATTTAAAAAACAAATAAAAAATATATTTTATGCCCTGAATTATATCAAATATATTTATATATTATAATCAATTTTCACTACATTTTTACTGATTAAATCCTTTCTTATTCGAAGATATTTATGTACTGTAAACACATTGTATGTATTTCTTATCTGTTTTTAAAGTTTCTATTTTTTGGAAATATACAAAATGTATTTCAATCAAAATTATGTATATACAGTATTAAAAGCATGCGTTTAAATCATCTCACCTTGAAAACGCAACTGGTATGCACTTCTATCAATGCAGGGCTACTACAATGAGCGAACATTTCTTCGATTTTTATGCCTTTAACAACTGATGGAATAAGGGCTGTTCGTCGAATGTCCAAACTATCCATAAAACTTATATGAACCTCGCAGCATTCTAGTTGAACGCACGGTAATCCATCTGTGATCATATTCACAGGGTTTTTCGACACACAATGAACATAAAGAAGTTCATGCCCATCTAATTCAGAAGCTTTCATCCCAGTAATACTGCGAAAACTCGCCATTTTTTAATATTTTACTTTTAATCTCTGAGTTGTGAACGTAGCGAGCAACAATCGAACAATGACGGAGCAGGCCGAAAAATTGAGTATATATGATAAACCGCCCCGGCGCGCGTTGCATTTCGTGAAGACCCTCATTCCTCCTCTGCTCTGGTAGCTATGCTGGCTAGGGTTCCAGGTTCTCGACAGAAATGATATTATGATAGCACAATATACTATATTATTACAAAGGATTGTTCTCCTCTCATAGAAAGCTAAAGATTTTGCTTTGGTGATTGTATTAACATCAAAGCTAAATGAGTCAATATTTCATATACTTTTAAACGTATCAATCATGAGACATCAACAATATAATTTTCATACCTTGTAGCAGACAAGTGTAGTTTGTATTGTTTTAGACAGTTCGACTCGCTTCGACCACATATTATTTCAGTATTTATCGCTTGAAATGATAATCTGTAAATACAAAGGCATATAGAAAGTTTTTAATGTCTATTAATAGCATATTCTTCAAGCCAAAATATGCGACCAGGGACGGCTAAAATTATACGTGAAAACAATCGATTATATACCCTATATTTACACGCAAAATCTAAAAATATTTACATAGTTTAACATTTACTTTTCAAGTTATTGTTTGAATCTTCAGATATTGGAATATTTCTTCCTATTTTCGTTAAAATTTGCGGAAGACTTGGATGTATAAATAAAAGCTTTAATTCAACAAAATTTTTGAAAGGACGCGCTGTGATAGCACGCTCGCTAAGCATCCTGAGTGTCCATATATGGCACTCGTCTGCATACCACTGAAGGCACTGATCTCAAATATCTGAACAGTCCAGCATATAAACAACAATAATCAGCAACGTAATCTCTGACCGTTCTGACGAAAACTCTTCTTTATATCCCCAAAATAATTCATTAATCTTTATTTGTATGACTACACAGTTCCATGTGTTTTTCACTCTTGTATTTGAATCTTGCGTACGAGGCCACAACTCAACTGAAACAAAGTCCTTTCAACTCAATCATATATGTCGAAAGCCAGATAGATTTTTACTTTTAATTTGTTTAATATGGCTACAGGTGAAAAAACTCTCTTGGCAATTGAAAATATACAAGAGGATCTTTAAAAATACATGTTCTTTGATACGACGCAAAACATATTAAATTGATCTAATCGGTCGAATTACTTGACGAGCTGCCCGGAGTGTCAATAACATTACAAGTATTCTTGAAACTAAGAAAAATCAACGTGAAAATATCATTGTCTACCGAATTTATACATTTTTAGTTCAACAAGAATAATTTTCTTGTTCAATAATATTTCAGAATATTATTCTATGACGCAAGAATATCATTCTTGAAATAAGAAAAAAGTCCTCTGGATTATCTTCCCTAGATTAATTTTCTTATTTTAAGAAATGTTTTCTTAAAACAAGAACTTTTTTCTTATAATTTTTCTTGACAAGAAATAATTTCTAAAAATAAGAAAAATAATCTAAAAAATAAGAATTTTATTCTAGGCTAGACTTTGATTTTTTGCGGTGCATGTTTAGATTTAATTAAATTACATCTAATTCTTTGCTCAAATGAGTACTAAAAACACTGCAATCTTTCAGATCAGTGAACAATATAATTATACCTTATATAGCTACTGTAAGTATTTAATCTGTTTCTGTTTAGTTTAAACAAATGATGGGGAAGTAACTTGGGAATGTTGATGGGAATATTTCAAAAAGGGTGAGCTTGCCTGTTTTCAAAGCATGAAAAGAGAAATAACGGAGCAAAATGACTTTGGGAAGCATTGCTAAATGTTTTCCATTAATTATTGCAAAGTTTCCTTTGATTACAATGCTGTTTTATCAACTTGAAAAGCAAAGAAATCCACGAAACACTCCTTCCATGCGTCGCCATATTGGATTTATTCAACTCGCCCCAGGGATTGCGCCAAGTTTCGCTCTTAAACTAGCGCATGCGCTGTGCAAAATGCCCACCTGTTCAAACCAAGAAGAAAACACAAAAAAGCAAACAACAGAAATTTTGCTCCGTGAGTAGTTTTGTTTCATGAATAATGTTATCAAACATTTACAGCTAACAAACATTAAAGTTCACATTCGTTCACCAGTTTTTACTTACCATAAAGATAATCAATGTTTGGATATTCTTTACTTTCTTATTTTCAGAATCTTAACGATGCTACTTTACGAAAACACATAGTCACTAAAGAAAAACTTACAAGCTTCTTGTTGCTATTGTAATGTATGGGGGAAAATAGAAGAGAAAAACTTTTCAAACTGTTTCCTCTATTATTATTTGTCCTTCCAGAAAGCAACGAAACATAATTATAATTTTTACCTGACTTTCTTCCATCCGAAACCAAAATGAAAATATAATAGACTTAAGAAATGTAAAATAAAATAATTTTGGCAAACTTAATACATATATGCAAGGTAAAGTTGCTCAATGCACAAATTAGCACAAATTAAAAAATTATTAAGCACAAAATTAAAAAAGTTGACACTTATTTACGTGGAAGCTGTGCAAACCCACAGTGATTAATTAATAGAAAAAAAACACGAAGATTAAGGACTTAAGATTATATGACCAGTACCTATCAGTGAAGTCGCTAATAGTAATAGAGTTCTTCACAGTAGGGTTGAGGTTATTAATATATAACTTAGCAGCTGAAAACAAAAACGATCTATACCTTGACTTGAAATTTTTACAGGATGAATATGTGATCGGGTACGGGTATTATAATTATGTATATCAGAATTAAGAACAAATAGATTCCTAAGATTTATAGGATAGAAACCCTTAAGAGATTTAAAGACCGCTAGACATTTATGAAAATCCCATCGATCAGTTGGCTTTCATGCTCATTTTCTAAACAATTCTTGACTACTCTAACCAACTCGCTTTTGCAAAATTATCCGAGCCTCTCTCTTTTGTAATGCCAGAAGTCTGTCAAGCACCGTTTAATCTGCATTCGACCAGATTACATCACAATACTCACACAAGGGTTGAATGAAAGGACTATGCAAATATTTACTAGTATCTACATCAACATATTTCCTAATTCTCCCCATAAGGATTAATCTGCTGGAGACTTTGGATCCATCATTGTCTACATGGTCGTGCAAGTTTATGCTAGGATCAAAAGTCAAACCCAAATACTTTACTAACGATGCCAATTGAAGGGAGATTCCGGAAATAAATAACTGGGGCCTATTGCACCTTGATAGCCGTTGCTTGGAACCTTGGAAGCATAATTTTTGCCTTTGAACAATTAATTGATTAGCTGAGAACCAATTGTCAAGGAGATATATTTCACATTGAAGAACTGTTGAAGTAATTGAACACCATTCCCAGCATAAAATATTCCTGTATCATCAGCATATCAAACGATTTTACAATTTGGGATGACTTCTGGAAGATCGTTGATAAATATTTATTTATTTATTTATTTATTAAAGTTTGCCCATACATACATACATAGTTTAAAATAAAATACAGGTTACAGAACTATTGGGCTAGAGGTCTACTAGAAACCACGAAAGGCTTTTGATTAAGACCCCTAGGTTAATTATTTACAATTAATTACATTGATGATCAGAACTTAAGGTAATTTAATGTTATTAATAGAAAAAAAGAAGATGAGTTTGAGATATTTTACAATATTTCAAATAATGATAAAGATATATACAAATTAGGAAAAGTTAGAAGACATATATAATTTACAAGAGATAGATGAGAGATATATAAAATTTATGTTTCCGAATGCAACAGCAAGAAATAATTTTTTGATTTTTTCTTGAATATGTTATAAGATTTAATATTTTTCAATTCAGACTTTAACTCATTCCAGATATTCACACCTTTATTGTAAAGTGAATGTTTGACAAAATTAGTTCTTGAGTATGATTTATGAAGTTTAGATGCGTTCCTTGTGTTGTGTTCATGTATTTTGTTGTTAGTTACATAATAATTGCTAAAGTATTTTATCGAAACATGAATAAACTAGTTAGAAAATCATTAATTTTTGTAATATTCAGAATGTTTGATTTATTAAATAGTGGTTCAGAGTGCTCAGAATACGATTTGAACATCTTTAATCGAATTATTTTCTTTTGGATGTTTATTAATTTTTGTAATCGTTTCTTATATGTATTTCCCCATATTAGATTTCCATATGTTAAATAAGGATAAACTAAAGCATAATAGACTAGTTTGAGAGTATTAAAATTTGTGAAATGTCGAATTTTGGATATTATTCCCGTAGATTTTATAACTTTTTTCACAATTAAATCAATGTGATCATTCCAATTTAGGTGTTCATCAATAATAACACCAAGGAAAGTTGTATTTTTAACTTGCTTAATTGGTTGTCCATTTATAGAAATTGTTATATTGTGTTTAATCTTTTTATTCGATGATCTAAATAGAATAAATTTTGTTTTAGATGCATTCAGTGATAATTTATTGCTGCTAATTCAATCAGCTATTTAATTTATTTCATCTTGCATGATTAAATTTAATTCTTTTAAGCAAGAATGACTGCGGAAAATATTTGTATCATCTGCAAACAATATTTTGGAAACTAGTGTGCTGCAATTTTGGATATCATTTATGTATAATAAAAATAACACCACTAGTTATTGTCAATGCTTCAGACTTAGTGTCATTATATTTTACAATTTGTTTTCTATTGGAAAGGTAGTTCTCAAACCATTTAAGTGTAACACCTCTAATTCCATAGTATTCCAATTTCTTAAGCAGAATACTATGATTAATAGTATCAAACGCTTTTGACAAGTCAAGGCAAATACCAATTGTATATTGTCCTTTGTCTATTGATTTTGTTATTTTATCAATAAACTCAATTATAGCGAGTTCAGTTGATCTATTCTTACGAAACCCATACTGGTGCTCCGAAAGAATATTATTTTTTTCAACAAAATTGATGAGACGTTTATACATAGTTTTCTCTAGTATTTTTGCAAAACAAGTTATAACTGAAATTAGTCTGTAGTTTTCAAATCTGTTATCTTCGTTTGACTTATAAATTGGTGTTACTAACGCAATTTTGAGTTCTTGGGGAATATTGCCAGTTAAAAATGTTTGATTAAATATTTGTGTAATTGGTTTAGAGATTTCATTTGTCACAAGTTTTATTATTTTTGCACTAAGACCATCATATCCAGGACTTTTAGTTGTGTTTAGTTTTTCTATTTCACTTCTTACTTCATGTTCTGTAACTGGATCCAGAAATAAGCTGTTAGGGATACTGTCTGTAAGGTATTTATCAAATGTTGTATTGTTGTTATTAATTTTCTTAGCTAGATTAGGTCCTATATTTACAAAATAGTCTTTAAATTTGTTTGCGATTTTTATTGGATCATCTATAATGCTGGATGATGTATTATCAGCAAACTGCTTTGGTAAATTTGTTTTCTTGGTTTTTTTGTTCAGAATATTATTTAATGTTTTCCAAATCATTTTAGCATCATGTTTATATTTTATTAATTGTTCTTCATAATGCATTTTCTTTGCTGCTTTGATTACGTGGTTCAGCTTATTTTTATATTTTTTGTATGAATTTTGATTTTTCTTACTATTATTTAGTAAGTAAGCCTTATATAGCTTGTTTTTTGTTCTCACTGATTTCAAAACACTTTTTGTCATCCAAGGACTTTTGTTTTTATCAACAGCGTTTTTAATGACTTTTTTTCTAATTGGGAAACTTGTATTATAGGCATTTAAGAATGCTTCTGTGAATTCGGAAAAACTTAGATCCGGATTTGAGTTATCAGAAAAAACATTTGGCCAAGATATTTCATTAACAGTTTGCTTGAAAACATTTATATTTACATTGCTAAAGTCTCTAGTATCTATTATTTTTGTGTTACATTTATTTAAATGGGTTGTATTGAGGTCACACACATGCAATATGGGCAGATGGTCTGAGATGTCACTGAAAATAATTCCATTTACACTTGAGTCTATTTTTTCTATATTATTAGTGAAAATATTATCAATTAGAGTAGCAGTATGTTCAGTGATTCTGGTTGGTTTGGTTATAACTGGGTAAAAAGAGGAGGTAAAAAGTTGCTCACTAAACCTATTAGCAATATCACAGTTATCTGATTGAAGTAAGTCTATATTGACATCTCCCATAAGATAACAGATTTTGTTTTCTCGATCAATTTTATTCAATAATTCATTCATTGCATTTTCAAATATTTCAATTTTGCTATTTGGTGGTCTGTAAATTACTCCAATAATAACATTTTTCCCTATGGTTGTGCATATTTCGATAAAAACACTTTCAATGATATCTTCAATATTTGTGGTTAGGTCCTCGCGTTTTTCTGGTTTAATTGCTCTTTAATATATATTCCAACTCCCCCTCCTTTTTTATTTACCCTATTTATTCCTACAAAGTCATATCCTTCTAATCTATAATATTGTTCACAGTCATTATTGCTTAGCCATTACAGTTAAGCCTATTATATTTATATTTTTGGTTAGTGATTCAGTTAAATATTTAAAGCTGTCAAATTTGTTTCTTATACTTCTTATATTTAGGTGCATTATAGAGAATATATTAGATGAATTGAGATGTTTTTTAGATTTAGCTAAAAACTCCGCTGGTAAATAATAGTTGCAGTCTATTTCATTAATGTTGAAACATTTATCAATATTTGCGTTATGTTGGCTGAATGCCACATCATTATTTGTCTGGAATGGGTTAAACTTCAATTCGTTTAGTTTTTCTATATTTTTGTTATTGAATTGAAATGATAAATTACACTTGAAACAAGTACGGAAAATATCATTTTTCTGAGACGAAGTTATCGGCGAATCAGACATATCAATAGTATCAAATGATTTCATTCATTCTTTCACAGCATGAAACCACTTATGACATATGTTGCACTCGGAAATATTAATTTCACTTGAGATTAATTTTGAACACGATGAGCATATTTTCATCGCATTGTTTACATTTGAATTTTCAGTAGACATGGTTGTCTATCAAGAAGAACTTAGATTGTTATGTAATAAAGATTCAAATTTAATTTTTTCGCAGTAAAAGTTAGTAAAGATAAAAGATATAAATGTGTGATACTGATATTCGATCTATAGACTATATTATTATGAATAGACTTGTCACCCCCTGAACAATTCACCATTGATGAAAAGTTTGTCTCTGACAAGATTTGCTTTTAAATTATTAAGTCTTGCCTTTTTCAACTCTGGATAAAGCCTTTTCTTTTAGTTTCGCTTTGGTCGTCAGTTTCTTTAGTTTCGCTTTGGTCGTCAGTTTCTTTATTTTCGCTGTTTGCCAATTCTGTAGATATAGAAGCCAGCGAAATCAGCTGTTGGTTAAGTTCGTCCTTTAACTTCCCGCTAAGTGTTATCGATTTCGTATCAGGATACCATCTGATGTCTATACATTCGTTTTTAAACTGCTTTGCACCACCACGGCAACCCCAAGTCCCGTCAGAAATATTCAGAACATCCTTGACAAACATCTGCAGTGACTCGAGAGATCCAATCCATATTAATTTGCCTTTACTGTTCGTTGATACACCATGTAAAAGGCTTCCTCTGTTGGCTTGTTCTATATCCATCACGAAAACGTTGGCTTATATATTAAAATGGCTGCCGGTCACGTATATTGTGCTCCGGTATATAGCTGCTAAATACTTCGTTTTAAGAACGATTTTTCTTCACTAAATAAGATATAAAAGTAAACAACAAGTACCTCGTAAGAAATTATGGCAGAATCTCTTCGAGGTCGTTTAAATTCAATAAAAGATCGGCCAAAGATGGAAATTGTAAGAGTTTTGGCAAGCGAAGGAAATGTTGAAAGCCTGACTAACTTAAAAAGTGCATTAGTCACGGAATGTCAACCAATATCGAATTTTCCTACTGGGGAACTCTACACTCGAAGGAAACCAAAGGACAGCAGTCAATTTAAAAACCTTGAAGAGCGGTTGGCAAATGATATATTTGAATTATATAACTGTCTAGATACGAAGGTCATTACTGTTGATATAAATGCGATGTTTAAAGCATCGTCACGGTTGGATAGTGTTTTTACACTATCGCAACCTGATAATCGTGCAGAAGTAATCTCTGGGGCCAGCAGTATGGGAGATATGAGCTTCTCTGAGAATGACACTATTGATAGAAGCTCCGGTTTAAATTATGGCACACCACTGTTCAGTGCTAGCCAGGGAAGCAGGATTGCTGCGGAGTTACGGCTTACACATAAATCTTGTACCGAGCGATTTTCCAAGTTGGAGGCTGACTTGTTTTTGCTACGCGAAAAGTTTGATATCGAAATTAAGAAAATTGGGGATAAACTTTTGGAGAAGGACAAAGTTATTGAGAAACAAGGGGAAGAAATTGGTATGTTGAACAAACGTAACAAAGAACTACAAGATAATTTGAATAAATTCAGTGATAAACTAAGTAAACAGATGTCTCAGGGTAATAAAGCAACTGATAATAGTACCAACAATACTAAAACACTTTATAGTGAAAAAACAAAAAAGAATACTCTGGAGACTAATTGCCTAGCTCAAGTAAATACAGTGCACAATTTAGAATCTGTCAGTAATAGTTTACCAACAAACAATAGGAGGCTTAAACCGCCAACGCATTATGACCTTACGAAGACAAAAGAAATAGTTGAAGTAGATGAAACTACAGAAAAAGTTCATGAACACAACAAAGCACATGGCTCGCCGAGCATTAATGCTAATAATATAAACAAAAACCAAAGTGCTGCAGTTAATTCACTGGAAATGCCCAACACTTCTACCTCCGCCTCTGGCGAAAGCTTTAATTCGAAGCAAACTGACGGTTTTATTGGGGTTAAACGAAAAAGAAGGAATATTAGGCGATTTCTCTTGACAGGAATAGACGAAAATGTGACAGAAAATGACATACGTCAATATATAGAAAAAAGGGGAATTACATTAACACACTTACGGGTGTTTCCGAGTAAACGTAAAGGAACTGTTTCGGCTAAAGTTAATGTCCATGAGGATGACGCAATTTCCGTTCTATCAGATCAGTTTTGGCCTATATAAAAATATTAGAAGACATTGGCAATGACAGAATCTTGGCTATACACTTTAAAACTTTTCATAGACGAAATCTTTTCGTTGTTGGAGCGTATTTGCCATCATCTAATTTACCATTTCCTATTTACAAACAAACTGCTGAAGCCCTTGAAGATGTTATTAACCAACTTTCTAGCCGTGGGTCTGTCATTGTCCTTGGCGATCTTAATTGTCATGTTGGCTCTGCCGGCGGTCCAAGAACCCATAGGCGTACGGGACGTGGGGGCAGGGGTGGCACCTGCCCCCCCCCCAAAAAAAATTTGGAGATTGAAGTAATTCGGGCAAATGGTTCACGAATATTCGGGCAAAATAGATTTATTTAGTCTGAATTTAAAATTTACAGTAGGGTCATTCCACGCCAAATCGAGTAATCTCCCTGCATAAGTATAACAGATTGAGCTGCTTTTTAGCACACTTTTAGACATTAATATAACTAGAATTGGTGTAAATTTTCACGTGAAAATATTCAGTATTTTAGAAAATATAAGCAAAATAATGATGATTTAGTCTGTAGCGGCAGTCGCCATTTTGACACAATTGGAATTTTCCGTATTATTCGCGTATCGATATTTCGTTTACTATTTTACGTATTTCAACGAAATTTTGTACATAGATAATGTTGACATCGCTCTTTAAAACAAACTCGTCGTTGAACGTCTATAGTAAAGAAAACCAAAGATAACCAATGATTAACGTCCTGACAGAATGGACAAAGTACGATTTAGCCGTCAATTAGAATAAAAATATCTTAGTTGATATAAGCTCAGACAAATTCATTTCACTCACACATAATAACAGACGATCAAAGAATTTATGTTGATAATAACAGCCTGATATAGTAAGTGAGACGTTAGAAATATCGATTTAAGTTGCTGTTATTTTCAAAATTACCGTATATTTCAATGTTTTCAACAGGAGAAAAAGGTTTGTGGGACTGCCTGCGCAGACTCTAAATTACGGTATATTAAAGAAAGGAACAAGGTAAATCTGTGGTCGAAATTTCGTTATTGTCCTCAACGTAGTCCTATTTTAGCGAGCGATCTAAAATTTGCTGTTTTCCACTAATTTAATTCAATCATGGCAAAATCACGGTAATTTAAAACAGACCAATTCTGAATTGACGATGAGCCAGCTGGCTCCAGGTTCGCAGCTCCAGTTTCGCGAACCTGGAGCCAGCTCCAGATTGGCTCGAAACTGGAGCTGGGACGACAAGTTTGTAAACAAAGCGTTTTGGCCGCTTAACCAGTAATGTAAATGAATTTTTTTTGAAAGACCATTTTTACCTGTCATATTTTCTAGTACGTGACCGAAAATGAGAACTTTATTACGTTTCGTTTGTCCACAGTAGCTTGTGAAAGTTGACTATTTTTTCTGACGAAGGGGCTGGTCAGCGGCCCGATTGATCGTATAGGTTTTTAAAACCTTAATTTTTTACCTTTATAATGGCAAACTGTAAAATTTGATTCATGACCGTTCTAGAGAAAGTATTCAAATATAATGTCAAGCAATAAGCGTACTTCTACATCGCAAAATTGCGATAAATAACTCTGGCAAAGTCGAGCCATCTATTTCACGCGCGGCCCGCTTGTATTAATTTCACACTTCCGTGAACACACAACTTTGTTATCGGTAAATTTGCGTTTTGGAGAAATAACCTATTGAACGTTTAATGATATATTATTATTTATTGCACTTTTTTAAAGACTAAACAATCGAAACATCGTCCATATCTGCAGCACACAACGCAAACAAGATTGCGAAAAATGGTGTTAAATGCGGCTCAGATTGCCGAACGTCAAATACGTCTAGCATAGTACAAATTGTTTCGCAAAATTTCCTCTTAAACTCGCCTTTCTGCGATTTTTCAAAAGATGACCCTTCTAGATTAATTGTCATTCTACCATATCCTATAGTATTTAAAATTTTAGGATGTATATCCAGCATGAGCAACTCACGAGAACACTGGCATTCGTGACCGACATGAGAAATCCACTTTCAATAGATGTAATATATTAACGTAATTGACAACAAAAACAATCAGTCCATGTGCTTTGGCACGTGATGTCATTTGATAATCTCAGGGGAAAACCCAGTGGAAAAACCCGTCCGTGCACTGTAAAATTATTGCGCATGTGTTTATCCAGACCTGTTTTCTTGTTTCCCCAAGCAACGTATGAAACAGGTGCTGGAAAGGAGTTTATTTGTTTCTTAGGGCCTGTTCATATGGGGAGAAGTTATCTCGGTTAGCGAGAAAACATTTTGACTAGCCAAATAATTTTGTTCTGTTCATATGGAGAAACGTTATCCCGGTTACCGGGTAAAGTTTCCGGCTGTGACGTAGCACTTGTGTGCCGTGCAAGGCGGGAAAAGTTAAAAAACTTTAAAATACCACATTTTAAAACAAATATGACTGCTTTGAACTTACGTTACGTAGTTGGATTAATCGTAAACAACCTTGTTCAAGTTTCTGTACTTATTACTAAATTGCAAGGCCATTTTGTAAAGTGTAAATTGAAAAGTTGCTGACACGACAGAAAGTTTTCCCGCTAAGCGGGAAAGTTTTGGATATGTTGTGTTCATATGGGAAAAACATTATCCC
Organism: Trachythela sp. YZ-2020; assembly: GCA_016169945.1. Taxonomy (NCBI): domain Eukaryota; kingdom Metazoa; phylum Cnidaria; class Anthozoa; order Malacalcyonacea; family Clavulariidae; genus Trachythela; species Trachythela sp. YZ-2020. Next base: position 113,361 of record JADLSH010000013.1, on the reverse strand, counting down.
GGTCACCGAGATCTCGCCTGTCAACAAGCGAGATCTCGGTACACGGGAAAATTTTCGTCTCATATGAACGCAGTGTAACTTTTCCTACTATATTCATAACAAGGCGAGATCTCGCTTGTAAGCTTGTCGAAATGTTTTCTCGCTAACCGAGATAACTTCTTCCCATATGAACAGGGCCTTAGTCTGTGTTTGATAATAAAAGGTTTTTATCATCAAGGGATTTATTTTGTAACAAAGATTATAGTAAATATTGTTTATTGGCTATTGCTGATTGTTCGGAATTAACTTTTGAAATCTTACGAGAATGCGTCCGCCGAGATTAATTAGGGTATGCTTACTGCTACTAGGGACACCCTAACTCCTACATTCCTATATGGGACAGGCAAAATGACAGTTTTGGGGGGGGATAGGGATACTAGATAGATCAGGGATACTAAATGTCAAAAGTTTCCGGGGGAGCGTGCCCCTAACCCCCAAGCTATTCAAGACCTATAGAATGACAACGCAGACCACACAGTTAGGTTCAAATTCGTAATGCTGCTCAAATAGATCTGGCACATCTTGAGCAAGATATTACAACATAGTTACAGCTTGTTCTATCTGTTGCTAGGTATAACTTGAAAATATATTTACAGTAGTAAAAGTCAGCTGGCAATGATCACAAAACGTTTTGCTCACAAAAACGAGATTTTAAGGTTCCATGTACTTTGGATTTTTAGGAGAGGTTGGGAGGCGGGTCTTATGAAAAAAATATCATTATTTAGGGTTGGGGAAAAGTTTATCATGGGGATGGACCATGCCAAAGATTTAAGAGAGCTCACTAAATTCCACCCCCCCCCCCTCCCAGATAAGAAATGAACCCCTTAATAGCCTTGGTTATATAGTAGAGTTACGCAATAGGATGTCCTTTGTTATAGGTTTGCGTAGGCCTGCAGAAACCACTAACGAAACACAAGTCGCACGAAGTGAAAATGGTCTGATAAAATAATCTTGGCTTTTTTTATTATGCTTACCACTCTGAGGTGGACGGAAAGCCTTAACAGGTTTTACAACCCAATTGAGAAAGGTTACGAGGGTTAGTTAGTTAAGGTTAGTGCCTTGGGGTTAGTTCTTAGTGATGGAAGTACCCGAAGAAAAACCCTCGAAGCACAGGAGAGAACCAACCAATCTCAACTTACACGAGTTAATCAAGCACACTGACATTTGAGTTCATTTCGATTCAGCTAAGACGGCTATATGATCTATTTCAGCATACATGTATGCAAGCTTGTTCCTAAAGTTGTACTAAAATCAACTTGTTTACTTGATACGGTTTTCCCCAGAGATTATCAAATGACATCACGTGCCAAAGCACATGGACTGATTGTTTTGGTTGTCAATTACGTTAATATATTACATCTATTGAAAGTGGATTTCTCATGTCGGTCACGAATGCCAGTGTTCTCGTGAGTTGCTCATGCTGGATATACATCCTAAAATTTTAAATACTATAGGATATGGTAGAATGACAATTAATCTAGAAGGGTCATCTTTTGAAAAATCGCAGAAAGGCGAGTTTAAGAGGAAATTTTGCGAAACAATTTGTACTATGCTAGACGTATTTGACGTTCGGCAATCTGAGCCGCATTTAACACCATTTTTCGGAATCTTGTTTGCGTCGTGTGTTGCAGATATGGACGATGTTTCGATTGTTTAGTCTTTAAAAAAGTGCAATAAATAATAATATATCATTAAACGTTCAATAGGTTATTTCTCCAAAACGCAAATTTACCGATAACAAAGTTGTGTGTTCACGGAAGTGTGAAATTAATACAAGCGGGCCGCGCGTGAAATAGATGGCTCGACTTTGCCAGAGTTATTTATCGCGGTTTCGCGATGTAGAAGTACGCTTATTGCTTGACATTATATTTGAATACTTTCTCTAGAACGGTCATGAATCAAATTTTACAGTTTGCCATTATAAAGGTAAAAAATTAAGGTTTTAAAATCCTATACGATCAATCGGGCCGCTGACCAGCCCCTTCGTCAGAAAAAATAGTCAACTTTCACAAGCTACTGTGGACAAACGAAACGTAATAAAGTTCTCATTTTCGGTCACGTACTAGAAAATATGACAGGTAAAAATGGTCTTTCAAAAAAATTTCATTTACATTACTGGTTAAGCGGCCAAAACGCTTTGTTTACAAACTTGTCGTCCCAGCTCCAGTTTCGAGCCAATCTGGAGCTGGCTCCAGGTTCGCGAAACTGGAGCTGCGAACCTGGAGCCAGCTGGCTCATCGTTCTGAATTGCGTGTGGTGAAATATATTATTCAATCATTTCAATGTCACATGTTCAAGCGAAGAAAAGTGATCTATAAGTAAAATATAAAGTTTTCTATTGTCATCTACTTACTTATCGAACCTAAAACCATAATATCCAATGAGGTTTGAATGTCTGCCGTTTTGTAGCTTTCTACAAACTTAGCTATAGCCAAAAGCAAGAGTTCAAAAAATGTAATTGTGTAATTTTTCAATAAGTAGACAAACATTTGCAATCAATGAAATATAGGTAAATGAGAAAGTTCAAATTTAAAAGCAAACTGACAACATTGGAGGCTTTAGAGCGGTTCAGGGTCAATACTTAATAATAAATAATTAACCAAAATTTACTCATAGTTGTGTCAATTTCATCAAAAAGTCTATAAATAGCGCTAGGACTTAAAACATCTATTCACCCGAACAATCTGCCTCGACGAAACAAAATTCTATAAAATATTGATAATACGTACTTTTTCTGATTATACAGTGACATGACACTGGCACTGCTATATGAAATTAATGAACAATTACAGTATTCGGCTCTGCGTTGTTTATTCCAATTTGCAAGCTATTTATAGTGATTATATAATGACATGTACGGTTGTTTAACTAGACATATACTAGACATATTTTCTAATTGTGAAGATCGAGCTAAATAACAAGTGAATCATCGAAGTGCGAAAGCTACATTTTGTAAAAATAAAGCGGATTATTACTATATATAGTTACACATATGGCAAGCAACGTTGACTCATGTTCAATAGGTATTTTTCTTGGCTCAACTGAAGAATGCCACAAGACAACTTACGCAAGGAAAGTTGGAACGAAGAATTTGGCAGTTCTGCCTGCAGACGAGGTTGAACTAATTCAACGGAGAAGTGGTTTAAAGTCGGAAAGTGATAGTGTTATCTGTTTGCATCATGAAATGCTTTACCTGCGCAAATATGAATTTCTGCAAAAAACTTGTTGTGATCCATTTGAAATGCATCCAACATCGGCGAGAAAAAAGTCTTTACGTATAATAGACATAGCATGTGCAGATAAAATTAACAAACTCGTTGGTAAAGATGTAAAGCCTGGTCAAAAGCTTTGTCCAAAATGTTCATCACACCTTGGGAACATCGACGAAAATTACTTCAAAGAAGATGAAGAATACAAGCCAGATGATGAAGGCAAGGAGATACATGATCTCGCAGCCACATTTAATTCTCTCGGTTGTACTCCTGTCAAGACTAAAATGGCACAAAGAGACCGTGCGGCATATGCCAAGCGAAAGGCGCAGGAAGCACAGACGGCTATTACGGACGAAGTTGCTCGACGATTAGAGGTAAAAGCGAGTGAAATTCGTTGTCAAAAGTGCACAGACCTTGATGCAATTGTAGAAGGAATCAAAGAAAAATGCTCCAGCTCAAATAAGGAAACTACACTGAAATTAATCACTCTTGCTCCGCCTTCTTGGACAATAGACAAAACTGCGAACGAGTTTGGGGTTTCGAAGTTCATGGTGAATAAAGCACGGGAACTAAAAAAGACAAAAGGAGTTTTACCATCAGTAAGTCCAAAGCAAGCGAGAAAGCTATCGGATGAAACTAAAAAGAGGGTCATCGATTTTTACAACGACGACGAAGTTTCACGAATGTGTCCAGGAAAAAAGGATTACGTTTCTGTCGTAAATTCAGAAGGGAAACGAGTCCATATGCAGAAGCGACTGTTGCTCGGGAACTTACGTGAACTATATTTGCACTATAAAGAAAAATTAGGAGATGAAGACAAAGTTGGATTTTCCAAATTTTGTGAGCTTCGGCCGCGTTGGTGTATTACCGTTGGAGCAAAGGGTACGCATTCGGTATGTGTCTGCGAACAGCATCAAAACGCCAAGTTACTGCTGGATTGCCTCCCCGGTCCAAAACTCGACCATAAATCTTTAATGGCGAAACTTGTTTGCGATGTCAGTAATAGAAACTGCATGCTTCATCGCTGCGAGAAATGTCCAGGTGCTGCCAACCTGAAAGAACATCTTCAGTTACTTTTTGCTGAACGTTCAATTGACGAGGATGATGAATTTACGTTTAAGCAATGGACGCATACAGATGGAACGCGTCTTATTACACGGCAGGAACAAGCATGCGACCTTTTGGAAGAAATAGTTTCGCAGATTAACTCTTTGACCAGCCATAGCTTCATCGCAAGAGCACAAGCAGCTTATCTTTCGGAGCAAAAGGAGTCGTTAAAGCAAGGTACGGCAATTGTTTTGCTTGATTTCGCAGAAAACTACTCTTTCGTTGTTCAGGATGCTGTTCAAGGTTACTACTGGGACAACAGTCAAGCTACACTGCATCCCCTGGTAGCATATTATCGCAAAGATGACGGAAGTCTCGGTACAGTCAGTTTCTGTGTAGTCAGCGACTGTCTGAAACATGATGCCACAGCTGTACATGCATACATCAACCTTGCTGTTGCTCATCTTAAGAAGTTGGTTCCTGGCCTTTCATTGGTGAAATATTTCAGTGATGGAGCTGCTAGTCAGTACAAGAACTGTAAGAACTTTTTAAATTTGTGCTACCATGAAAAAGATTTCGGGGTCAAAGCGGAATGGCATTTTTTTGCGACCAGTCACGGGAAAAGTCCATGTGATGGTATTGGTGGAACCATTAAGCGTCTAGTCGCGAGAGCTAGCCTTCAAGCCACCACAGCAAACCAGATTCTTAACCCCAAAGAGCTATTTACGTGGTCAAAAGCCAACGTTTCAGGCATCAAAATACTTTTTGTGAGTAACGACGAGATTGAAAAACTCGAGATTCATTTAAAACCACGTCTGGACGAGGCTAGAACCATAGCGGGGACAAGAAGTCACCACAGTTTTGTTCCTGTCAGTTCTACTTCTCTGCAAATCCGGCGAATTTCAGCAGATGTGGATGGAACGTCCGTTACCGTAACATGTTCTCAACAGAAACAGGCGCCACAATCTTACACACCTGGTCAGTACGTTGCAGCAGTTTACGACAGAGTCTGGTATCTAGGAATCGTGGTAGACGTATCGTATGAGAATGAAGACGTCCTGGTGAACTTCATGAGAACGCGCAATGCCGACACTACGATTCAATCGTTCGTATGGCCGTCAACACGGGATGAGTGTTGGATTCCTTTTCAACATGTGCTATGTACTGTTGCAGAACCGCTGCAGACGACAAGGGGTCGAGTCAAGCAATACAAGCTTGAAAGTTCAGCTGCAACTAAGATGATTGAAGGTAGCTTCAAAAAATTTACGGATCATCACTGTAATTGACCATGAACTTCCGTATGACCATGGACTTTTAGATTATCACAAATGCTAATTGCCATGAACTCATGTTATTTATTAAATACTGTACAGTGTGTATAAAAAAACCCTGAACCCTTTCAAAACTGAACCCTTTATCTGAGCATGAATTAAATGAAGAGCAAATTATTGTAAATACGTTTGCAAAACCTTGTACATATGAGCGTCAAGTTATTATTAATTTCCTATGGCAACGTGTGGAAGAACTTGTGAGTTGTGTTTTAATTTACGCATGTTAATTTGACGAGGGTTAGAGCTGTCAAATTACTACAATACGTTATAGCTAATTTGAATTTGAAAGGTTCAGTTTTTTTATATACACACTGTATAGTTACGAATTGATTTGTGCTACTCATAGGACTTGAATGCAATCACGTACGTTCATTTGATTTGTGACTTGCGGAAAGGCAATCAACTTTTAGACGAATCCGACACGTTGTCTAACTGTTTATTTATAACAGCAATACTATTCCTTGTTCGAATTAAATTAATCCGCATTCTTAATATTTAATTTCATATTTATATATGTTGACTTTGGATGAAATTGACATACAGTAACAGTTGATTTGGTTAATTTTTAATAATTGTGGACGATGAATCGATTTCAAATATAAAGTTATAAACTAATAAACCACTCTAATGTTGTCGATTTGCTTTTAAACTCGAACTGTTATATTTACCTGTACTTCTTTGGTTGCATGCATATGTTTGTCTACTTATTGAAAATGAGGTATAAGGTATTACTTCGTACCACACAAATGCATGCGCTCACGTGCGACTGCGATTACCGCCTATCTACAGAAAGCTACAAAACGGCAGACATTCAAACTTCATTGAATATTTTGGTTTTAGATTCGATAAGTAAATAGATGCCAATAGAAAACTTTATATTTTGCGAATAGATCGATTACTTTTATTTGCTTAGATATGTGACATAGAAAATATATTTCAATGCACGCAATTCAGAATTAGTTTGTTTACATTAATTTTGGAATGAATTAAATTAGTGGAAACAGCAATTTTAGATCGCTCGCTAAAATAGAACTACGTTGAGGACAATAACGACATTTCAACCACAGGTTTACCGTGTTCCCTTCGTTAACATGCCAGAATCTTGAGTCTGTCCAGGCAGTCCCACAAGCCTATTTCTCCTGTTGAAAATATTACAATGTACGGTAATTTTGAAAATAACAGCAATTTAAATCTATATTTTTAACGTTTCACTCAATATATAAGGCTCTTATTATTAACATAAATTCTTTGATGGTCTGTTATTATGTGTGAGTGAAATGAACTTCTCTGAGCTTATATCACCTAAGATATTTTTATTCTAATTGACGGCTAAATCGTACTTTGTCCATTTTGTCAGGACGTTAATCATTGGTTATCTTTGGTTTTCTTTGTTATAGACGTCCAACGACGAGTTTGTTTTAAAGAGCGATGTCAACATTATCTATGTACAAAATTTCGTTGAAATACGTGAAATAGTAAACGAAATATCGATACGCGAATAATACGGAAAATTCCAATTCTGTCAAAATGGCGACAGCCGCTGCAGACTAAATCACATTATTTTGCTTATATTTTCTAAAATAATGAATATTTTCACGTGAAAATTCACACCAATTCTAATAATATTAATATCTAAAAGTGTGCAAAAAAGCAGCTCAATCCGTTATGCTTATGCAGGGAGATTACTCGATTTGGCGTGGAATGACCCAGTACTGTTTATTTATATCGTTTGCGTCTTGTTGACAAAATTATGGTTTATAAGATAAAAATCCTAGTTTTGGAGTTAAAAAGAGATGGTTAGTTAAGAGTTTCCGGGAAAAATTTTAAACCCCGCCCCCCCGTCGACAAAAAAATGCATACTTAATTTGTTAAATACAATTAAAAGTGGTTATTATTGTTATGAAGATGTTGTTATCGAAATTCGGGCAATTTGGGTAAGCTTTAAAATTCGGGCAAAATTTTGGCTGCCCCCCCAAAGAAAGTTGTGCCCGTACGCCTATGCAAGAACCCTTTCTGCAACTAATGCAAGAGGAACAATGATTGCAACTATAATGAAGAGATTATCTTTGATTTCAATTAATTCACAAACGTTTTGCACAGGACCCATTGAAACGTTTTATAGCAACAATGGACTCATCAAAACCACAGTTGATCATATACTTATCAAAAAAGATCATGTTGACCTTATAGAATCTTGTTTTGTGTCGGACGATGACAGCGCAAACCTTTCATTTCATCGACCATTCTTTTGTGCTTTGAAAATACGTCCAATACCTACTCCATCCCAGCCTGAATCGAAATCTCGTCTAGCTTGGAAGAACATTATCAACCCCGTTGTTAGAGAAGCTTACCAATCTAACGTAGCCAGTGCTATTGCTGATTTTAACATTACACTATCTTCATTTGAGGACATCGCTTCAGTAAGTGAGGTATTAAACAACTTAACAACTGCGCTTAAATCATCAGCAGACCAATCTATTCCTAAATCAAACTTCAGGAATTATCTTAAACCCTACTGGAAAGAAGGCCTAAAACCATTGCACGACAAATGTCGTCATTACAGAAAACTTTGGATTATGCAAGGACGCCCGCGAGCTCCAGACAGTGAAACCTTCCGCGCTTACAAGCAGGCAAAACGCGATTTTAGAAGGCATCTCAGACGAAAGGCTCACGAATACGAGTGCAAAGAGTACGAACATTTCGAAAATATTTTTGAGCAAGACAACAGCGCATTTCAACGCATCATGTCATCTCGACGGAAAAAGAGAGGACTACAAACAAATAGTCTGAAGATTGACGGAAAATTTATAAGTGACACGAACGAACTGCGGGAGGTATGGAAAGACCACTACTCGGAATTGTACACCCCTAAACCGAATCCAAATTTTGATGCAGAGTTTGCTTCTCATGTCGAAAGTTGTTTGAATGACTATGAAATTGAGAGTTTCAGCGCGAGCTTTGATGCTTTGAATACAGCTTTCACTGTTGAAGAAGTCAGTAGAACGTGCAATCAATTACCTAATGGGAAAGCATGTGGTCCAGATTCTTTGTTTTACGAACATATAAAGTATGGCGGTCATGCGGTATTTCAAGTACTCACTGAGGTTCTCAATGCAATTAGAGTCGAAGAAAAGATCCCAAGTGCTATTGCGGTCGGTGACATTATTTCACTTTTTAAACATAACACGAAAAATAGACACGACAAAAATAATTACCGTGGCATTACGCTGTTGAATGTAATCGGAAAAATATTCGAACGATTAATACTCGATAGATGGACCCCTTTTTTCATCAGAAGGGGATTTCCTAACAGCATGCAATATGCGTACCAAAAAGGGAAAAGCTGCCTTGATGCAACGTTGTCACTAAAAGAAGCTGCACTACATAACATTGAAAATGGTAGCAAAGTTTATTGTTGTTTCTTGGACACCACAAAAGCATTCGATACTGTGTGGATCCCTGGCCTCTTCTACAAATTGTTCAATCTTGGTATTAAAGGGAAAACTTGGAGACTCCTCAGAAATTGGTACTCCCAGTTAACAAGTCGCGTTATGTTTGATGGTGTACCGTCTGCCGAATTCCCGATTTTACAAGGGGTAAGACAAGGAGGTGTTTTGTCACCATGGCTCTTCATGGTATTCAATGACGATTTACCTAACATTTTTGACGAATGCGGTGAAGGCCTTTGGCTGAACAATCTCCAATGCAATCCAGTTATGGACGCCGATGACATTGCCATAATGTCCACACGTGTTAAGGGTCTACAAGTCATGCTGGACTCTTTGGAACGTTACAGTATTAAATGGCGTTTCGAGTTCAGTCCATCCAAAACAATTATAGTAACTTTTGACGAATCTACGCAAATGCGGAACAAGCTTAAGAATCCCCGCCAGTGGACATTGTATGGTGTTAAAATAGAAGAAAAAGAAAGTTGGCCACATGTTGGAATAGAACTATCCGGGAATTTTTCGAGCGTAAAATGCACACTCAATGCTTGTGCAAAAGCAAAATCAACGATGGCAAATGTTTCCAATATCGGCGCTCGTCCGAATGCTCTAAATCCAATTTGTGGTGCCAATCTATTGTGCACTGTTGTGTTTCCGACTGCTCTGTACGGTTGCGAACTTTGGAACAATTTAACTCAGCATGAAACAACCTCAATTGAAAGAAGTGTATTCAAGGTTTAGATCCTAATACCAGATCTGAAGCAGCAGTTGGAAGTTTAGGCCTGTGGTCAATGGAAGGTTACATCGACAAGGCCAAGTTAATGTACTTCGGTCGCTTATGTTTATCAAGTCCAACAATGGTTACAAAACAGATCTTCATCAATCGCCTTTTCTCATACCTTACAAATCCACGAAAACAAAAACTTAGCTTCTTTCCTGATATAATCCGCATTTTACAAAAATACAAACTTACAAGCTATCTCACTACTTATATTGGCGAATTAACTTTTCCAACAAGGAACACCTGGAGGAAACAAGTTTATATTGAAATCAAGAGATACGAGGAGCTAAAGTGGAGAAACGGCATGTTAAACAAAGAAGAACTCGTTTTCTTTAAAGAAGTTCATACGAAACTGGAACCCCTACACCTCTGGAAGTTGGCAAGAAGAAATTCTCACTTGAAATTTTCAATATTTAAAGTAGCAAAGATTGTTTGTGGAAATACTCCGAGACTTTTCAATTTGTGGACGAAATGTGATGAGACGACCCGCTGTATTTTTTGCAAAGTTCAAGTTTGGAATGTTAACTTCCATTTTATTATGAGATGTTCACACACAAGTAGCTGGCGGAACAAAATGTGGGACGAGATATCAGATAGTCTTCCGACAAGTATTTTGGCTATTCTTCACTCAATGGATGATGTCGAACTATACATATGCTTACTCAGCAGACGTATTTACCATGGATGCGGAAACGAAGGCCTGATGGACGAACTTTCTTTAATTGTTGTCAGACATATTAACATGCTGTTAACTATAACAGAACAAACTAGCTTTAATTAGAACTGACCATTCATGAAATTAATCATTTTTTAATTTTTTGTTTGTTGACATTTTATATATTTAAACATTTTATAGTTTTCTTTTAAATATTGTACTTAGATATCTTCAATATTGGAGGAATTAAAGTTTGTCTATGTTATGTTATGTTATGTTATGTTATGTTATGTTATGTTATGTTATGTTATGTTATGTTATGTTATGTTATGTTATGTTATGTTATGTTATGTTATGTTATGTTATGTTATGTTATGTTATGTTATGTTATGTTATGTTATGTTATGTTATGTTATGTTATGTTATGTTATGTTATGTTATGTTACGTTACGTTACGTTACGTTACGTTACGTTACGTTACGTTACGTTACGTTACGTTACGTTACGTTACGTTACGTTACGTTACGCTACGCTACGTTGCGTTGCGTTGCGTTGCGTTGCGTTGCGTTGCGTTAGTATAGTATAGTATAGTATAGTATAGTATAGTATAGTATAGTATAGATATAGTATAGTATAGATATAGTATAGTATAATATAGTATAATATAGTATAGTATAGATATAATATATAGCATAGTATAGTATAGTATAATATAGTATATAGTATAGTATAGTATAATATAGTATAGTATAGTATAGTATAGTATAGTATAGTATAGTATAGTATAGTATAGTATAGTATAGTATAGTATAGTATAGTATAGTATAGTATAGTATAGTATAGTATAGTATAGCATATAGTATAGTATAGTATAGTATAGTATAGTATAGTATAGTATAGTATAGTATAGTATAGTATAGTATAGTATAGTATAGTATAGTATAGTATAGCATAGCATAGCATAGCATAGCATAGCATAGCATAGCATAGTATAGTATAGTATAGTATAGTATAGTATAGTATAGTATAGTATAGTATAGTATAGTATAGTATAGTATAGTATAGTATAGTATAGTATAGTATAGTATAGTATAGTATAGTATAGTATAGTATAGTATAGTATAGTATAGTATAGTATAGTATAGTATAGTATAGTATAGTATAGTATAGTATAGTATAGTATAGTATAGTATAGTATAGTATAGTATAGTATAGTATAGTATAGTATAGTATAGTATAGTATAGTATAGTATAGTATAGTATAGTATAGTATAGTATAGTATAGTATAGTATAGTATAGTATAGTATAGTATAGTATAGTATAGTATAGTATAGTATAGTATAGACAAACTTTAATTCCTCCAATATTGAAGATATCTAAGTACGATTTTTAAAAGAAAACTATAAAATGTTTAAATATATAAAATGTCAACAAACAAAAAATGATTAATTTCATGAATGGTCAGTTCTAATTAAAGCTAGTTTGTTCTGTAATAGTTAACAGCATGTTAATATGTCTGACAACAATTAAAGAAAGTTCGTCCATCAGGCCTTCGTTTCCGCATCCATGGTAAATACGTCTGCTGAGTAAGCATATGTATAGTTCGACATCATCCATTGAGTGAAGAATAGCCAAAATACTTGTCGGAAGACTATCTGATATCTCGTCCCACATTTTGTTCCGCCAGCTACTTGTGTGTGAACATCTCATAATAAAATGAAAGTTAACATTCCAAACTTGAACTTTGCAAAAAATACAGCGGGTCGTCTCATCACATTTCGTCCACAAATTGAAAAGTCTCGGAGTATTTCCACAAACAATCTTTGCTACTTTCAATATTGAAAATTTCAAGTGAGAATTTATTCTTGCCAACTTCCAGAGGTGTAGGGGTTCCAGTTTCGTATGAACTTCTTTAAAGAAAACGAGTTCTTCTTTGTTTAACATGCCGTTTCTCCACTTTAGCTCCTCGTATCTCTTGATTTCAATATAAACTTGTTTCCTCCAGGTGTTCCTTGTTGGAAAGGTTAATTCGCCAATATAAGTAGTGAGATAGCTTGTAAGGTTGTGTTTTTGTAAAATGCGGATTATATCAGGAAAGAAGCTAAGTTTTTGTTTTCGTGGATTTGTAAGGTATGAGAAAAGGCGATTGATGAAGATCTGTTTTGTAACCATTGTTGGACTTGATAAACATAAGCGACCGAAGTACATTAACTTGGCCTTGTCGATGTAACCTTCCATTGACCACAGGCCTAGACTTCCAACTGCTGCTTCAGATCTGGTATTAGGATCTAAACCTTGAATACACTTCGCATTGAAGCGCAGACTTCTTTCAATTGAGGTTGTTTCATGCTGAGTTAAATTGTTCCAAAGTTCGCAACCGTACAGAGCAGTCGGAAACACAACAGTGCACAATAGATTGCCACCACAAATTGGATTTAGAGCATTCGGACGAGCGCCGATATCGGAAACATTTGCCATCGTTGATTTTGCTTTTGCACAAGCATTGCGTGTGCGTTTTACGCTCGAAAAATTCCCGGATAGTTCTATTCCAACATGTGGCCAACTTTCCTTTTCTTCTATTTTAACACCATACAATGTCCACTGGCGGGATTTCTTAAGCTTGTTCCGCATTTGCGTAGATTCGCCAAAAGTTACTATAATTGTTTTGGATGGACTGAACTCGAAACGCCATTTAATACTGTAACGTTCCAAAGAGTCCAGCATGACTTGTAGACCCTTAACACGTGTGGACATTATGGCAATGTCATCGGCGACCATAACTGGATTGCATTGGAGATTGTTCAGCCAAAGGCCTTCGCCGCATTCGTCAAAAATGTTAGGTAAATCGTCGTTGAATACAATGAAGAGCCATGTTGACAAAACACCTCCTTGTCTTACTCCTTGTAAAATCGGGAATTCGGCAGACGGTACACCATCAAACATAACGCGACTTGTTAACTGGGAGTACCAATTTCTGAGGAGTCTCCAAGTTTTCCCTTTAATACCAAGATTGAACAATTTGTATAAGAGGCCAGGGATCCACACAGTATCGAATGCTTTTGTGGTGTCCAAGAAACAACAATAAACTTTGCTACCAATTTCAATGTTATGTAGTGCAGCTTCTTTTAGTGACAACGTTGCATCAAGGCAGCTTTTCCCTTTTTGGTACGCATATTGCATGCTGTTAGGAAATCCCCTTCTGATGAAAAAAGGGGTCCATCTATCGAGTATTAATCGTTCGAATATTTTTCCGATTACATTCAACAGCGTAATGCCACGGTAATTATTTTTGTCGTGTCTGTTTTTCTTGTTATGGTTAAAAAGTGAAATAATGTCACCGACCGCAAGAGCACTTGGGATCTTTTCTTCGACTCTAATTGCATTGAGAACCTCAGTGAGTACTTGAAATACCGCATGACCGCCATACTTTATATGTTCGTAAAACAAAGAATCTGGACCACATGCTTTCCCATTAGGTAATTGATTGCACGTTCTACTGACTTCTTCAACAGTGAAAGCTGTATTCAAAGCATCAAAGCTCGCGCTGAAACTCTCAATTTCATAGTCATTCAAACAACTTTCGACATGAGAAGCAAACTCTGCATCAAAATTTGGATTCGGTTTAGGGGTGTACAATTCCGAGTAGTGGTTCAAGCAGTTCGTTCGTGTCACTTATAAATTTTCCGTCAATCTTCAGACTATTTGTTTGTAGTCCTCTCTTTTTCCGTCGAGATGACATGATGCGTTGAAATGCGCTGTTGTCTTGCTCAAAAATATTTTCGAAATGTTCGTACTCTTTGCACTCGTATTCGTGAGCCTTTCGTCTGAGATGCCTTCTAAAATCGCGTTTTGCCTGCTTGTAAGCGCGGAAGGTTTCACTGTCTGGAGCTCGCGGGCGTCCTTGCATAATCCAAAGTTTTCTGTAATGACGACATTTGTCGTGCAATGGTTTTAGGCCTTCTTTCCAGTAGGGTTTAAGATAATTCCTGAAGTTTGATTTAGGAATAGATTGGTCTGCTGATGATTTAATCGCAGTTGTTAAGTTGTTTAATACCTCACTTACTGAAGCGATGTCCTCAAATGAAGATAGTGTAATGTTAAAATCAGCAATAGCTATGGCTACGTTAGATTGGTAAGCTTCTCTAACAACTGGGTTGATAATGTTCTTCCAAGCTAGACGAGATTTCGATTCAGGCTGGGATGGAGTGGGTATTGGACGTATTTTCAAAGCACAAAAGATTGGTCGATAAAATGAAAGGTTTGCGCTGTCATCGTCCGACACAAAACAAGATTCTATAAGGTCAACATGATCTTTTTTGATAAGTAGATGATCAACTGTGGTTTTGATGAGTCCATTGTTGCTATAAAACGTTTCAATGGGTCCTGTGCAAAACGTTTGTGAATTAATTGAAATCAAAGATAATCTCTTCATTATAGTTGCAATCATTGTTCCTCTTGCATTAGTTGCAGAAAGGGTTCTTGGACCTCCGGCAGAGCCAACATGACAATTAAGATCGCCAAGGACAATGACAGACCAACGGCTAGAAAGTTGGTTAATAACATCTTCAAGGGCTTCAGCAGTTTGTTTGTAAATAGGAAATGGTAAATTAGATGATGGCAAATACGCTCCAACAACGAAAATATTTCGTCTATCAAAAGTTTTAAAGTGTATAGCCAAGATTCTGTCATTGCCAATGTCTTCTAATATTTTTATACTAGCGCTTAATGATTTTCTCCAGAGGATGGCAACGCCCCCTTTACCTCTTCGCCATTGTGAATTGGGATCCAAATTACTACAGCATTTGCCCCAACCGGTAAAGTCTTTATGTAGTGAATGTATTATTGATAAAGAATCAGGATAAAGCCAGTGCTCTTGAAGAACTAGTAAGTCAGTGATTTCCAAACAGTTTGCGACATATGTATAGTATAGTATAGTATAGCATAGCATAGCATAGCATAGCATAGCATAGCATAGCATAGCATAGCATAGCATAGCATAGCATAGCATAGCATAGCATAGCATAGCATAGCATAGCATAGCATAGCATAGCATAGCATAGCATAGCATAGCATAGCATAGCATAGTATAGTATAGTATAGTATAGTATAGTATAGTATAGTATAGTATAGTATAGTATAGTATAGTATAGTATAGTATAGTATAGTATAGTATAGTATAGTATAGTATAGTATAGTATAGTATAGTATAGTATAGTATAGTACATACAGTACATACAGTATAGTACAGTACAGTACAGTATACATATAGTACAGTACAGTACAGTATACATACAGTACAGTACAGTATACATATAGTACAGTACAGTACAGTATACATATAGTACAGTACAGTACAGTACAGTACAGTACAGCACAGTACAGTACAGTACAGTACAGTACAGCACAGTACAGTACAGTACAGTACAGTACAGTACAGTACAGTACAGTACAGTACAGTACAGTACAGTACAGTACAGTACAGTACAGTACAGTACAGTACAGTACAGTACAGTACAGTACAGTACAGTACAGTACAGTACAGTACAGTACAGTACAGTACAGTACAGTACAGTACAGTACAGTACAGTACAGTACAGTACAGTACAGTACATACACAGTACAGTACAGTACAGTACAGTACAGTACAGTACAGTACAGTACAGTACAGTACAGTACAGTACAGTACAGTACAGTACAGTACAGTACAGTACAGTACAGTACAGTACAGTACAGTACAGTACAGTACAGTACAGTACAGTACAGTACAGTACAGTACAGTACAGTACAGTATAGTATAGTATAGTATAGTATAGTATAGTATAGTATAGTATAGTATAGTATAGTATATTATATTATATTATATTATATTATATTATATTATATTATATTGGGGTTAAGCGAAAAAGAAGGAATATTAGGCGATTTCTCTTGACAGGAATAGTCAGACGAAAATGTGACAGAAAACGACATATGTCAATATATAGAAAAAAGGGGAAATACACTAACACACTTACGGGTGTTTCCGAGTAAACATAAAGGAACTGTTTCGGCTAAAGTTAATGTCCATGAGGATGACGCAATTGCCGTTCTATCAGATCAGTTTTGGCCTAAATTTGTGTCGTGCAAACCGTGGCTGACAAAAGGACAGTTAGTCAAATTACGCATCATGGGGAGGAGTCATTACTGTTGATATAAATGCGATGTTCAAAGCATCGTCACGGTTGGAAAGTGTTTTTACACTATCGCAACCTGATAATCGTGCAGAAGTAATCTCTAGGGCCAGCAGTATGGGAGATATGAGCTTCTCTGAGAATGACACTATTGATAGAAGCTCCGGTTTAAATTATGGCACACCATTGTTCAGTGCTAGCCAGGGAAGCAGGATTGCTGGGGAGTTACGGCTTACACATAAATCTTGTACCGAGCGATTTTCCAAGTTGGAGGCTGACTTGTTTTTGCTACGCGAAAAGTTTGATATCGAAATTAAGAAAATTGGGGATAACCTTTTGGAGAAAGACAAAGTTATTGAGAAACAAGGGGAAGAAATTGGTATGTTGAACAAACGTAACAAAGAACTACAAGGTAATTTGAATAAATTCAGTGATAAACTAAGTAAACAGATGTCTCAGAGTAATAACACAACTGATAATAGTACCAATAATACTAAAACACTTTATAGTGAAAAAACAAAAAAGAATACTCTGCAGACTAATTGCCTAGCTCAAGTAAATACAGTGCACAATTTAGAATCTGTCAGTAATAGTTTACCAACAAACAATAGGAGGCTTAAACCGCCAACGCATTATGACCTTACGAAGACAAAATAAATAGTTGAAGTAGATAAAACTACAGAAAAAGTTCATGAACACAACAAAGCACATGGTTCGCCGAGCATTAATGCTAATAATATAAACAAAAACCGAAGAGCAGCCTGAGAGGCTGCAGTTACTTCACCGGAAATGCCCAACCCTTCTACCTCTGCCTCTGGCGAAAGCTTTAATTCGAAGCAAACTGACGGTTTTATTGGGGTTAAACGAAAAAGAAGGAATATTAGGCGATTTCTCTTGACAGGAATAGACGAAAATGTGACAGAAAACGACATACGTCAATATATAGAAAAAAGGGGAATTACACTAACACACTTACGGGTGTTTCCGAGTAAACGTAAAGGAAGTGTTTCGGCTAAAGTTAATGTCCATGAAGATGACGCAATTGCCGTTCTATCAGATCAGTTTTGGCCTAAATTTGTGTCGTGCAAACCGTGGCTGACAAAAGGACAGTTACTCAAATTACGCGCGGAAACACATCATGGGGAGGAGTCTCCTCGAAACCCCGAAGTTGATTAACGTTCGCAGAAAATAATAACAACTTTTCGCGTAGTAAATCTCGAAACGGTTTAAAACTGACAACGTGAGGTATTACTAAACTGTTTTGTAAGCCCTGGCTTCCAAAAGAAAAGGCAAATTGCAAAAAGCTAAACAACCCAAACATTGAACAATATGGCTGCAACAAATTTATGTGAAGTAGAAAGTATACGCATTGCGACGCTAAATGTAGGCGGACTCATTTGTAACATACCATATGTCGCAAACTGTTTGGAAATCACTGACTTACTAGTTCTTCAAGAGCACTGGCTTTATCCTGATTCTTTATCAATAATACATTCACTACATAAAGACTTTACCGGCTGGGGCAATTCACAATGGCGAAGAGGTAAAGGGGGCGTTGCCATCCTTTGGAGAAAATCATTAAGCGCTAGTATAAACATATTAGAAGACATTGGCAATGACAGAATCTTGGCTATACACTTTAAAACTTTTGATAGACGAAATCTTTTCGTTGTTGGAGCGTATCTGCCATCATCTAATTTACCATTTCCTATTTACAAACAAACTGCTGAAGCCCTTGAAGATGTTATTAACCAACTTTCTAGCCGTGGGTCTGTCATTGTCCTTGGCGATCTTAATTGTCATGTTGGCTCTGCCGGCGGTCCAAGAACCCTTTCTGCAACTAATGCAAGAGGAACAATGATTGCAACTATAATAGAGAGATTATCTTTGATTTCAATTAATTCACAAACGTTTTGCACAGGACCCATTGAAACGTTTTATTGCAACAATGGACTCATTAAAACCACAGTTGATCATATACTTATCAAAAAAGATCATGTTGACCTTATAGAATCTTGTTTTGTGTCGGATGATGACAGCGCAAACCTTTCATTTCATCGACCAATCTTTTGTGCTTTGAAAATACGTCCAATACCCACTCCATCCCAGCCTGAATCGAAATCTCGTCTAGCTTGGAAGAACATTATCAACCCAGTTGTTAGAGAAGCTTACCAATCTAACGTAGCCATTGCTATTGCTGATTTTAACATTACACTATCTTCATTTGAGGACATCGCTTCAGTAAGTGAGGTATGAAACAACTTAACAACTGCGCTTAAATCATCAGCAGACCAATCTATTCCTAAATCAAACTTCAGGAATTATCTTAAACCCTACTGGAAAGAAGGCCTAAAACCATTGCACGACAAATGTCGTCATTACAGAAAATTTTGGATCATGCAAGGACGCCCGCGAGCTCCAGACAGTGAAACTTTCCGCGCTTACAAGCAGGCAAAACGTAATTTTAGAAGGCATCTCAGACGAAAGGCTCACGAATACGAGTGCAAAGAGTACGAACATTTCGAAAATATTTTGAGCAAGACAATAGCGCATTTCAACGCATCATGTCATCTCGACGGAAAAAGAGAGGACTACAAACAAATAGTCTGAAGATTGACGGAAAATTTATAAGTGACACGAACGAACTGCGCGAGGTATGGAAAGACCACTACTCGGAATTGTACACCCCTAAACCGAATCCAAATTTTGATGCAGAGTTTGCTTCTCATGTCGAAAGTTGTTTGAATGACTATGAAATTGAGAGTTTCAGCGCGAGCTTTGATGCTTTGAATACAGCTTTCACTGTTGAAGAAGTCAGTAGAACGTGCAATCAATTACCTAATGGGAAAGCATGTGGTCCAGATTCTTTGTTTTACGAACATATAAAGTATGGCGGTCATGCGGTATTTCTAGTACTCACTGAGGTTCCCAATGCAATTAGAGTCGAAGAAAATTGGTGACATTATTTCACTTTTTAAACATAACAAGAAAAATAGACACGACAAAAATAATTACCGTGGCATTACGCTGTTGAATGTAATCGGAAAAATATTCGAACGATTACTACTCGATGGATGGACCCCTTTTTTCATCAGAAGGGGATTTCCTAACAGCATGCAATATGCGTACCAAAAAGGGAAAAGCTGCCTTGATGCAACGTTGTCACTAAAAGAAGCTGCACTACATAACATTGAAAATGGTAGCAAAGTTTATTGTTGTTTCTTGGACACCACAAAAGCATTCGATACTGTGTGGATCCCTGGCCTCTTCTACAAATTGTTCAATCTTGGTATTAAAGGGAAAACTTGGAGACTCCTCAGAAATTGGTACTCCCAGTTAACAAGTCGCGTTATGTTTGATGGTGTACCGTCGGCCGAATTCCCGATTTTACAAGGAGTAAGACAAGGAGGTGTTTTGTCAACATGGCTCTTCATGGTATTCAACGACGATTTACCTAACATTTTTGACGAATGCGGTGAAGGCCTTTGGCTGAACAATCTCCAATGCAATCCAGTTATGGTCGCCGATGACATTGCCATAATGTCCACACGTGTTAAGGGTCTACAAGTCATGCTGGACTCTTTGGAACGTTACAGTATTAAATGGTGTTTCGAGTTCAGTCCATCCAAAACAACTATAGTAACTTTTGGCGAATCTACACAAATGCTGAACAAGCTTAAGAATTCCCGCCAGTGGACTTTGTATGGTGTTAAAATAGAAGAAAAGGAAAGTTGGCCACATGTTGGAATAGAACTATCCGGGAATTTTTCGAGCGTAAAACGCACACTCAATGCTTGTGCAAAAGCAAAATCAACGATGGCAAATGTTTCCAATATCGGCGCTCGTCCGAATGCTCTAAATCCAATTTGTGGTGCCAATCTATTGTGCACTGTTGTGTTTCCGACTGCTCTGTACGGTTGCGAACTTTGGAACAATTTAACTCAGCATGAAACAACATCAATTGAAAGAAGTATGCGCTTCAATGCGAAGTGTATTCAAGGTTTAGATCCTATTACCAGATCTGAAGCAGCAGTTGGAAGTTTAGGCCTGTGGTCAATGGAAGGTTACATCGACAAGGCCAAGTTAATGTACTTCGGTCGCTTATGTTTATCAAGTCCAACAATGGTTACAAAACAGATCTTCATCAATCGCCTTTTCTCATACCTTACAAATCGACGA
>JADLSH010000013.1:0-87500 GCA_016169945.1 Trachythela sp. YZ-2020 | reverse complement strand
AACGATCTGCCTGAAATTTTAATGGCAACGGGAGATGGAATCACGTTGCAGGAGTTATCATGTAGTACAATAATAATTGCGGATGATATCACGCTATTATCGACTAGATTAGACGGCGTTCAATGTTTGCTTTACTCTGCTGAAAAGTACAGCAATAAATGGCGTTTCGTTTTTAATCCGACTAAGAGCAAGGTTGTTACCTTTGGTGAATCAACCCAACAGTTTAACGTTAGGTGCCGAACCAGAACATGGTACCTTAATGAGGCGGTAATAAATCAAGTTAAAGTATGGGAACATGTTGGTATTTTATTAACAGGTAATTTATCCAGTTCATCCAGGACGAATAAGGCTGCTGACAAAGGACGCTCGGTTGTTGGGGCACTAATGGCTGCGGGAGCTCGAACTGGAGGACTTAATCCCATTTGTGCTTCAAATCTTTGGAAAGTGTATGGGCTACCGTTAATGCTTTATGGCTGCGAGGTCTGGTTTAATTTGACGTCGACTGAGTGTGAGATGCTGAACAGAGTAACAACGTTTGCAGCAAAACGGTTTCAAGGATTTCCGCTATCTACCCATACCGAGGCCGCGCTTGGCTCATTGGGGATGCTATCGACGATAGGGTGGATAGACAAAGCAAAACTTATCTTTTTTGCTTCTTTGTGTCGATCATTACCAACAGCACTGCATAAGCAAGTGTTTATTAAGCGGCTTTTTTCGTATAAAGGACCAAAACGTTAAAATTCTAAGGGATTTATACCTGATGTAATAAGAATTTTAGAAAAATATGGTTGAAGCGATTTTCTTGAAAAATACTTAAAAGACGGGGTGATTCCTTCTAAAGAAGTTTGGAGAAAACTGGTATTGAGGAAAATATATGAATATGAGGAATATATATATTTTTATTTTTTTTTATTTTTTTTATTATTGGAATCTAAAATACATGAAGAAGACATAAATAGTCTTAATTACCATGCATTTACAAATATTATGTTACATATATGTAATTATTTAGAAAAATTATGACTATGTACAATTCACTCATTAAAATTGTAATATAATTATCAGTTAAAAGTTAAGTTAAAAATTTCATAACAGTTAAGACCTCGTTAAACTACGATTATAAGAATTTATGGCATACACTAAGGCACTGTTCTTAAATCTCTCTGTTCTAAATTTAAAATTATAATACATATCAGCATTAGATCTAGTTTCTCTTTGTCTTTTGTCTTTGATACGATCTGGAAGCAGGGTGTGTAGACGGTGCTCAGTCGCAGACATATTTGCAATCAAGTCAACGCAGTGGTTCTCGCGTCTTTCACTTAGCGTTTGCATTTTGAGATAATTTAAAGCTTCACAGTAATCAATACCTGGTAATATTATTCTGAATGCTCTTTTCTGTATTCTTTCAATGTTAACACTTTGAGCATTGGTTAATCCTCCATGCCACAACACGTCCCCGTATTCAAGAGTTGATCTAATTACGCTACAATAAAATTGTAACAAATCCTGCGTTGGCGCCCCATACCTTTTAAGAACCTTAAGAAAGTACAACCGCTTTCTTGCTTTCTTCACAATATAATCTGTATTACTATTCCATTTTAAATTGTCATCAAGCCATATACCTAACAGTTTAAAGGACGAAACCCTTTCAACTTCTAAGTCGTATAAATTAATGCTCCTAATTGTAGTTTTCCTAACACGAAGGTCAAAAATCATTTCTTTTGTTTTCTTAACGTTCAGTACTATTCTTTGTTCACGAGAGAACGTTGAAATCCTTTGGATATTAAGTTCCATATTTCCAATTGGTTGATTTGTTTTATGGTCGGTTACATTCAGTATTTCCGATAGGGTAGTGTCATCTATAAACATTGAGACTTGTTCCGTATTAGTTGAGTTATCAGTCACTGCAACGTCAGGTAGGCGATTGATTTTAGCAGTAAAGGAAAATGGTCCGATCTTGCTCCCTTGTGGTACACCAGCGTTAATATTACGGAATTTGGACAATTTCCCATCAAATTTAACTCTTTGTTGACGTTGTGACAGGTATGACGCTAGCCAGGGCAACAAGGCAGGCCTTACACCTACTTTTTCCAAATCAGAAAGAAGAATATTATGATCTATAAGATCGAACGCTTTGGTAAAGTCCAAAAATATGACACGGATCACTGTATCAGGGTTTTCCATGGCTGAGTACCAGTTGTGAAGCATTTCAAGGAGAGCCAATATTGGTGAAGACCCAGGAATTCCTCCAAACTGTCTACTGCTAATATTATC
Organism: Trachythela sp. YZ-2020; assembly: GCA_016169945.1. NCBI lineage: Eukaryota > Metazoa > Cnidaria > Anthozoa > Malacalcyonacea > Clavulariidae > Trachythela > Trachythela sp. YZ-2020. Next base: position 85,226 of record JADLSH010000013.1, on the reverse strand, counting down.
TTTGGCATCATCCATCATCCATTCTAGCGCATAACTCTCTTGTATTTTGGAAAAAATGCTTGTGATCGCTATAGGTCTTATACTCTCAATGACAGTACAAGGGTTGGACTTAGGGATTGGACACACATTATAAGCTTTCCAAAAGTCACCGAAACATTTCTCACGAAAGGAGGAATTAATTATATCCGTAAGCGGATCGAGAATTCTTCGGCAAACCTTTTTATTATTTTTGTGGCGGGTCAAAGGGACCTGGGGATTTGTTCACATTAACCTGATGAAGCTTTCTTATGACAGATTGTCTTGATACGGTAGGAAGTTCTAGATCTCGACCTGCGACGAAGTTATGCTCGTGCACTGTACTATAATCTTTAGTTAAATCAACGAAATACTTATTAATTTCTTCGGCCGCATCTTCTGATGTTAAAGGTTCTCCATTTTCTGGGTTAGATAGAAAATGTTTTTGTTATTCTTCATCTTAGAATAACAAACTTTTTTAATCGCCTTCCACCACAATTTAGAGTTACTGCTTCTTAATGGTTTTATTTTCCTGTTGTAGAACATTCTTTTCTCCTTCCTGATTGCGTTAGTTACCTTGTTACGTAATACTCTATAATGTTCTTTGTCAATGTTACGAAATGCCCTATTTCGCTGAATGATTAAGTTCTTAATTTTCCCAGTAACAAATGGTTTGTCGTCTGCATGAAACTTTACAGTACGCTTCGGAAAATAATGCTCAACTTTATCTTGGATAATACGAGTAAAATGTTCTAATTTCTCATTCGATGAATAATTGTACATAACAGACTCCCATTGGTATGTTTTTAACCAATCACCAAAACTTTCAAGGCTGGATTCTTTAATTGGGCGAACTTCAACTTTTGAGTGACGTTCTTTGATTTTTCAATACCCTTTGATTTCCAAAGTACCAGCAAATGATCTGAGTTATCAAGGGTGCATGTGCGGTTGGTAAATTATAGTACTTAGGCATATTAGTGAATATTAGATCCAAGATGTGATCTTTTCTTGTCGGTACCTGAACGACTTGTTTAAGGCCGCATTGCAGTTCCACATGTCTAGATCGAAAGTTATTACTGTTGGGATTAAAATCTCCAGTAATTATAAAAGCGGTTTCAGTACTCTCCAGAATAAGTGTATCAGTACAAAAACATAAATAATCATAGAATTCATCAATCTCATCATTTGTAATTGACGGGGGTAAATAAATTGTTGCAACAGCTATCCTCGATACTCTCCTAGGTAGCCATTTGGGCCTTATTATAACCCAGATGCATTCTATTGAGTTGTGAGCCAGATCTGATCTAAGTCTAAACGGAATAGTATCCCTTATATATGTACAAACACCACCACCGTTATTGTCATTTGCTCTATCCTTTCTGACAATTGAATAACCGTTTATTGTGACAATTTCGTCTGGCATATCGTTAGTAAGCCAAGTTTCAGTTATGCAAATAATATCCGACTTAGTTTGGTTTGACCGTAATGAAAGTTCATCGACCTTATTGCGAAGTGAGCGAGAGTTCAGCAACATGAGGACGACGATGGCATATAAACCCAACCTTGTACATTATGCTCAAATACATCATGAGCTCAAACCACTTATCCACTGGGAGGTTCTGAAACACTATCCATTTGACCGTATAATTATGACTAATATGGTTAACCTGATGTGCGGAAATATTCCTAAGTCCATTGTATCAGCGACGGAAGATCGGGGTGAATTTTATATTTGCAGCCTATGCACGAAAGCACTGTGTGATATTGGATTCCATTTTGTTATGGAATGTCCAGCAACAATTAATGAACGCAATCAGATGTGGGATAATTTATATGATAATATATGTATAAGGAGCATGTCAAACCTGTTTAATAGGTCAGATCCTGATATTTACGACAGCCTTCTTGGAGGCTTGAACATTGATGGTAATAACGAGGTGGACAGAGTACAATTTCTTATAGTAGCTCGAAGTATACTTGCTATGTTTAGCAGAGTGGCTGCATGTATAAATTGATGTAATTTGTAACTTTTATCTTAGGGTTAGGTTATGTATGTATATTGTTAGTGATCTTTTGAAAATTTGTAAGTCTCTCCAGAATTGGGGCAATTGACAATCTTAATTTATCTATCTAAAATAACAATCATTGCTCTAAAATCTCTCCATCTAAAATCTCTTAAAGTATCTTAAAGCATCGCGGAACTGGATTTTTTCCAATTAGTTTTTAATTTTAATCCACATACAAGCAATCACGTGCCACAGCAGTGACTTACATTAATACGCATCCTGGAAAGAAGTATACGCGCCATTGGCGGCGAATGGTACCTATTGTTAAAGATATTGAAAACATCCAGGCGTGTTCGCCAATGGAAAAACAGTTCTGAAGCTAATGGAAAAGTTTGTATTAAAATGGATTTGGAGAATTGGTTCACGTATCGATATTAGACAGTTCGTTCATGCCATATAGTTCATCAAGCCATGCACACTGATTGCTGCAGTCCATCATTGGCTGCAGTCCACAGATCTTCCGTTCTTTTAAGATTCAGTAAGGCTCGATCGAATAGATCTTTGAGTTTTTACCAATGCAAGTCTTAAAATGAAATGAATGGATATTGATATGCTATATATATCAAAACGTAAATGGGTTCAAACTTCCTGTGTAATCAAAGCTTCTGTAAATCGTCAATTGCTGACGTGTCAATGGCGGGCGCAACCAAGGGCAGGACAAGACCAATTTTAATTTAATCTTGATCATGATCAAGATCATCGACCTCAATCATGAATGGAATATGGTTTGGTGATATGTCACGATTGAATCTCGACAAAACGTCAAAACGCAACGGAACTTCTGCAAATCAATCAATTCATAATTCGGGATGGTGCAGTAGCAATATGCATGGAATTTAATAATGCAAAAAATAAGAAAAAAATTTTTAAATTTAAATATCTATTTTAATTCACCTATTATCTACCTAAAATTCAAAAAAAAAATCAAAAGAGGGGTGTAGTGTGTACTTTGTTGTTAAATCTTGATGAGTTAATTAATTATGATATAAATTTAATTATAATTATATTACTATCAAAACGTTAACTTATAATAACTTGTATTGAAGAAAGAAGAAAGTTGAAGCGACTGATTGCCGGTGTTATAAAGCCTGTGTTAGAAAGGTGTTGTTGGTTTGACCTTTGTGGATTGTTTTTTAATATCACTAACACTTTAACTACGATATTAAACGAATCCAAATTAGAGCATTGAGAATTATTTTTCCGAACGAACTTGGATTATGATGCAATGAAGAAAGAACTTAAAAATCACTTCAGAGGAAAGGAACAAGTATATATATGAAAACTTTTTTTTTTTTCGAGATCAAATCCCACATACAAAGATGCAAAGAGAAGAAGACATCAGGCAGCCACAATAGTTTACAGAAAGAGAAATGAATGAATTTTATCCCGATGTAAAACTTGATCGTTAAAAAACCTTATATTTCTTCTATGTGTTAGTTCTCAACATTTGTTTTAACTTTTTTATATAGTTTTAATACAAAGTATTTTGTAAATATTCTATCATACTTTATATGTCATCAGATGTAATTCAACTTTTGTTGCAATATCTGTTTTAATAAATAATAATAATAAAAAAAAAAAAAAATAATAATAATAAATCTCTTCTATATTATATTATATTATAGAGTAGTGCGAGATGATGTACAGAAAGCAGTTGGGCCTTTACAGACGTGTGCGGGCTATGAAGCTGGATGCGAGGCGGCAGTTCATGCTATAAATGAGATAATGGATTCTGACGAATGTGAAGCGATATTATTGGTCGATGAACACTTTAAATCGAAAGGCAGCTCTCCATAACATTCCAGTCTTATGCCCAACAATATCGACGATCCTAAACAATACTTACCAGGCCCCTGTGAGGATGTTTGTTGTTGAGGGGGAAACATTTTATCAACTGAAGGTGATCCCTTAGCTATGGCGATGTATGGTTTGGCAATAACTCCACTGATCAAAAGTTTAAAGGTAGAAGAACCCGATGCAAGTTAAGTATGGTTTGCAGACGACTCTACTGGTGCAGGAAAGTTAGAAGCGCTTGGGCGTTGGTGGCAACATCTTAAACTTGTCGGGCCGGAATTCGGCTATCTACCAAATGCCAGTAAGACGACACTGGTGGTTAAAGCGGAATTCCATGAACAGGCAAAAGTTCTATTTAGAGTCACTGACATTAAGATCACCACCTTGGGTCATAAAATGCTTGGTTCTGCATGTGGCAAACGTTCTCTTGTAGAAGAATTTGTAAAGATGAAAGTAGAAGAATGGAAAGAAGAAATCCTGACGCTATCGAAAATTGCAGAAATGTATCCACATGCTGCATATGCCGCCTTTTCACATTCCATTATTGGGAAATGGTAATATGTTATGCGAACGATCAATGACATTGGTAATCTGCTAGGTCCATTGGAGAATGTAATCAACGAAAACTTCATCCCAGCATTATCTGGCAGAGGACCTTGTTCAAATGAAGAAAGAGCACTACTCTCTCTACCTGCACGTTATGGTGGTCTCAATGTCCCAAATCCCATGGATTGGGCAAACTTTCATCACGAAAATCAGAGAAAGTTTTCCCCCAACCGAACAACGGGTTGTGGATTTGCTGAAGGAAAAAGGCTCATCCTCATGGCTGTCAGCTTTGCCATTGAATGATTGTGGCCTCAATTTAAACAAGAGTGAATTCCGCGATGCTCTCAGTTTAAGATATGGTTGGCAGCTTAAAAATCTTCCACAGTATTGTGTTTGTGGAAAAGGTTTTTCGACCGATCATGCCATGATCTGTCCACATGGAGGTATGGTCATAGCAAGGCATAATGAAATTCGTGACCTGACGGCCGAGTGGATGAATGAAGTATGTAGAGAAACTGAAACAGAACCCCTGTTACAGCGTTTAACAGGAGAAATCTTCCTCCCCCGATCTGCGAACAGACAAGATGATGCTCGAGTTGACATCAAGACAAAAGGTCTCTGGAGCCGATTTCAAACCGCACTTTTTGATGTAAGGGTCTTTCACCCAAACGCGCCAAGTTATCGTAACACCAGTGTCTCTGCCTTATTTCGAAAACATGAAATGTCCAAGAAAAGGGAGTACGGTGATCGAATACGGGAAATCGAACATGGTTCATTTACACCTCTGGTCTTCAACAACAGGTGGTTGTAGTAAAGGAACGAGCATTACATACAAGAGATTGGCTGAGCTTCTAGCCAACAAACGAAGAACATCTTATAATATCACGTTAGCCTGGATGCGGTGCCATATTTCATTTTCATTGCTGAGATCGACTATCTCATGTATAAGAGGATCACGTTGATCGTCACGATGTGTAACCAACACTAATATAGGAACTCAGGTTGCAGAAAGCAATCTGTTGATTAATTAGTTATGCAATGCTGATTAACTATTTTTATAACATTGAACAAAATAACTTTCTATTTTCTTCAATGATCAGATGTAAATATTGTATTCTATTTTTATTGGATTGGATGAGATTATGACAAAAACGGTTAATGTTTTACATTCGTCAGCAAATAATAATGTCCCACAAAAAAAGGTTCGTCCTTATATTAAGAACTATTGAAATTCCGAGTTGACATTACTTCGCCGCAGAATATCATATTGGAGAAATATCTGGATCGGGCAAGGAAGGCCCAGAAATCGACAGTTCCAGTCCTTTACTTACTATAAAGAAGCAAAGCGAGAATTTCGTAGGGCTCAAAGACGGGCTATATATTTTCAAGAGATGAAGAATTTTCATAGAATTGAGCAGTCACATGACGGAGAGAGGAGTAATTTTTTTCGTGAAATATTTAAAAGTTCTCGGAGTGGTAAAAGGGCTGGTGAAATTTTGGAGGAAAACGGCGTTCGCATTACAGAGCCTTCAGCAATCCTTGATATATGGAAAAAGCACTATGAAAAACTGTATACACCCCTGGATAATGCAAGTTTTGACGAGGAATTTCGTGCTGCTGTTGAGCAACAGATCGATACATTTTCTGGTGAGTCATTTCACAACACTGGTGATCCATTGGAAAAACCTTTCGAATTAGAAGAAGTTAAGAATGTTATTGATACACTTCCAAATGGTAAAGTTGGTGGTACAGATAATCTACGGTACGAACATCTTAAATACGGTGGGATATCATTTATTGAATTCTTAGTAATATTGCTTAATACAATACGAGAATCTGAGTATGTGCCAGAAAGTTGGACTTTGGGAAAAGTTATTTCTATACCGAAGAGTGGGAAAAAGAACACTTTGGAGAAAGTTTTTGAACGTTTATTTATGGTAAAGCCAAGTAGCGCTTCCAAATAGCGTCACAACAGAGTAGCGCGACCAAACAAAGTGGTGTTATCAAAAGAGTTAGCCTATATAAACACCAACACAATAGTTTGCCAAGCGTCGTGTTCCAAACACAGTCCGTTTCGATAACAAGTAAATATATTCTCGTATCTAATATTACCTTATACGAAACGGTCAGTGGCGTGCTGGCTTGTGTTCACCAGGGGAGGCCAGCTGGAAATTTGGCGCCCCCTTGTAATATGTGTATGGTTGAGCCTCTTAGACGCGATACCTCTAGGTGGGTCCGGGGGCATGCCCCCCCGGGAAAATTTTGAAATTTAGAGTCCCTGAAATGCTATTTCTTGCGTTTTGGGTGGCGATTTGACGGAATTCTGAGAATTATAAAACATCCTATAAAATAAAAATGCGCAAGAAACAACACATTCAGGAGTTTGAATAAATATATAATTCATAGAGGACTTAGTTTTTTTCTTAAACAAAGAAAAGTAGACGGCGAACATTCATGAAGTAGACGGTGAACTTACCAGTGATCGTAAGTCGAATCACTTCACATTTCACAATTAACAATTTACATCCTTTGAGATATTACAGACTGGACAGTAATGCTTGTAGTTGTCGGTAGGCTGGTGAATTTTTAATCCTCGTATAAGTCGTATTCCGACTAACAGAACTCAAATTAAGCGCGCATACTAGCACTTTGAACAGTGCTTGCGGCGGTGCGGTAGTAAGTAATGCGATATTGCGATAGCCAACATAAGAAAACCTGGCATATCGGAAATCACTAATATTTATCGGATAAGTTTTATCAGATAAACGACAATGTATCTATTACTTAACAATCTCAAACTCTTTTTCTCTCGTTGGCTCATCGGATCTGACAAAATTCCAATTCGGACTAGCGCTTTTGTGTGCGCTTTTGTGTGATTTGTGCAATTTCGGCGCCCCATTTATGTTTTGGCGCCCCCTAAAAAATCTTCGCTGGGGGGGCCATGGCCCCCCGGCCCCCCCTGCCAGCACGCCACTGGAAACGGTTTAGACAAGTAATATAGCCTAATGCGAAGTAATAACAAGCAGAAATATAGCTTTCTAAAACGAGAAGATCTTTAAGTTTAATCGGCATAGCTAAAGGTCTTATAGAGAAATACAAATAAATGTTTCCCAACCGAATGTATAAACATAGTTCTTAAAAGCGATTTAAAACCTTACAAAGTTTCAAGCGTTTTAGATGTGAAGCAGAGGATGAAAAGCAGTGATTTTTTCAGCGAGATTACCTGGATGCCTTGTTTCAAGGATTGGGGTATTCCTAACCAGTTTCAATACGCATATCAAAACAATAAGAGCTGCGTTCTTGCAAGTTTTACTTTGCAAGAATTTATTTTGAATAACTTCGAAAGGGAAAGTAAAGTGTATTGCGGTTTTCTCGATTCAGAAAAAGCATTTGATACTGTTTGGTGGAATGGTTTGTTCTTTAAACTCTATAACATGGGTATGAACGGAAAATCGTGGCGTATCCTGCGTGGGTGGTACAATCGTATGAAATGCGCCGTTTCTTTCGGTGAGTTGATGTCGGGATGGTTTCAAGTAAAGCAAGGAGTGAGACAAGGTGGGGTTCTTTCCCCCTGGCTTTTCTTATGCCATAATAACGATCTGCCTGAAATTTTAGTGTCAACGGGAAATGGAATCACGTTGCAGGAGTTATCATGTAGTATAATAATAATTGCGGATGATATCACGCTATTATCGACTAGATTAGACGGCCTTCAATGTTTGCTTGACTCTGCTGAAAAGTACAGCAATAAATGGCGTTTCGTTTTTAATCCGACTAAGAACAAGGTTGTTACCTTTGGTGAATCCACCCAACAGTTTAACGTTAGGTGCCGAACCAGAATATGGTACCTTAATGAGGCGGTAATAAATCAAGTTAAAGTATGGGAACATGTTGGTATTTTATTAACAGGTAATTTATCCAGTTCATCCAGGACGAATAAGGCTGCTGACAAAGGACGCTCGGTTGTTGGGGCACTAATGGCTGCGGGAGCTCGAGCTGGAGGACTTAATCCCAGTTGTGCTTCAAAGTGTATGGGCTACCGTTAATGCTTTATGGCTGCGAGGTCTGGTTTAATTTGACGTCGACTGAGTGTGAGATGCTGAACAGAGTAACAACGTTTGCAGCAAAACGGTTTCAAGGATTTCCGCTATCTACCCATACCGAGGCCGCGCTTGGCTCATTGGGGATGCTATCGACGATAGGGTGGATAGACAAAGCGAAACTTATCTTTTTTGCTTCTTTGTGTCGATCATTACCAACAGCACTGCATAAGCAAGTGTTTATTAAGCGGCTTTTTTCGTATAAAGGAACAAAACGTGAAAATTCTAAGGGATTTATACCTGATGTAATAAGAATTTTAGAAAAATATGGTTTAAGCGATTTTCTTGAAAAATACTTAAAAGACGGGGTGATTCCTTCTAAAGAAGTTTGGAGAAAACTGGTATTGAGGAAAATATATGAATATGAGGAATATGTCATGAGGACGACGATGGCATATAAACCCAACCTTGTACATTATGCTCAAATACATCATGAGCTCAAACCACTTATCCACTGGGAGGTTCTGAAACACTATCCATTTGACCGTATAATTATGACTAATGGAAAGGAAATCTTCATTGCAGGCGACTTGAACTGTGATTTATTATCTAACAATTCTCAGTCTACTGCTTTCGAGGAATTTTGTACATCCTTCAATTTGACGCAAGTGATTTCGCAACCCACCAGGGTAACGCAAAATTCAAGAACTTTGCTTGATGTAATAGCAACTACATCACCAAACTTAGTTATCCAAAGCAATGTTATATGTACAGCCATAAGCGATCATTTTCCAGTAATTGTTACCTTGAACTTAAAGAAGCCACGAACCCAAGCCATCAATATTAAAACTAGAAGCTATAAGCAGTATGACCCTACAGATTTCAATATGGATGTTTCAAAAATTTGCTGGGACAGCTTAGATGATATAAATGGTGTAGACGATAAAGTCAAACTTTTTAATTCCCTTTTTGGCCAAGTTGTTGAAAGCCATGCCCCTATAAAGGAAATGAATTTTAAACACAAGAGTAACCCCTGCATCACACCGGTACTTCGGGAAGAAATGAAACTACGTGATCGGTTACTAACTCGAGCTAGAGCTACAAATCTGAATTCTGATTGGATAGCTGTTAAAGCTAAAAGGAGAGAGGTGAAAAAGATGCTGAAAACTGCAGAAATAAATTTCGTCAAGAGAAAAGTTGAAAAATGTAATGGTAAATCTAACCAATTATGGAAACTTATCCGTGGCATTACTCCCACATCTCGAGGGCTGACACCCACATTACAATACACTAAAGATCTTGTGATTGTTGCCAATGATTTTAATAAATATTTCACATAGGTGGGTCAAAAAACGGTAGAAACCGTAAAACAGTTATCTTCGGACTATAATGCCGTTATGATGCCAATTGTTTCTCCTCCAAATAATTCGACTCAAGAACAATTTTATTTTGCACCTGTTACTGTTGCTGATTTAGAAGAGTGTATTCTCAAGATGCCTGGAAACAAATCTCCTGGCGCCGATAAGATCCCAGTTAAAATTCTGAAAGATTGTTTGGCCAATATTTCAATGCCGCTAACAAATATCATCAATCGATCCTTTGAAACATGTACTTTTCCAGAAAACTGGAAGTTAGCAGAAGTTATTCCACATGTTAAAGAGGGGGATCACGAACTAGCCGGAAACAACCGCCCAATATCCTTGATACAGTTGGCTGGTAAAATTTGTGAGAAAATAGCTCTAAAACAGTTCACAGATTATTTGAAGGAAAACGATCTCCTTACTAGACACCAGAGTGGGAATAAATCAAATCATTCCACAGAAACCCTGAATATTATGGTCAGCGATTTCATTCTTAATGCGATGGACCGCAAGCAAATCACAGTTCTTGTACTGGTGGACTTTAGTAAGGCTTTCGATAGTATAAATCATAATATACTCATTGCAAAATTAGAAAAAATTGGTGTATCAGCAGCCGCAGTAAATTGGTTCAAGAGCTACCTAAACGGAAGGCAACAGTTTGTACGTATTGGTTCGACCCTTTCAAATAGCCTACCGTTAAAGCATGGTGTTCCCCAGGGGTCGATTTTGGGACCCTTACTCTTCAACATCTATATAAATGACTTACCTACAGCTAGCAAACATTGTAAAACTGAATGCTTTGCAGATGATTCAAAATTATTTTTATCATTTCACTTAAATGAACTGGATGATGCAGTAAGCAAAGTTAACGGTGATCTTCATTCGTTGTTTGAATGGTGCTGTTCAAATTATCTCCTTATAAATCCAGACAAAACAAAGATAATGGTCTTCGGAGTACCCCAGCTGCTTTCACTTTTACCCGATGTAACATTTACCCTGATGGGTAAAGAGTTAAAACCGGCCATAAACGCAAAGGATCTTGGTATGACATGGGATTCGTATATGGCTTATGATAAACACGTGACTAACGTAGTCTCATCATGTATGAATATGCTGTTACAGATAAATAGAGTGCGACATCTTTTCGGTCGTGACTTGTTAGTAAAAATTATTAAAAGTTTAGTTTTCAGTAAATTATATTATTGTTCTTCCGTATGGGCGTCAACCTCGCAGGGCAACATTAAGAAGATGCAGTGCGTACAAAACTTTGCTGCACGAATCGTTACTGGAATACATAAGTATGATCACATCACCCCATGTCTGAAGGAACTAAATTGGCTTCCGGTATCGAAAGAACTTTATTTACGCGATGCGGTTATGACTTTCAAGTGCATAAAAGGAACTGCCCCTACCTATCTAACGCAGCATTTTTGTAGTAGATTATCAATAAGTGGAAGAATCACAAGACAAGCAAATGATATTCAAATTCCTAGATGTAGAACTGCCACCGGACAAAAGTCTTTTGCTTACAGAGCATCGGTTATATGGAATTCACTCTGCCCTTCACTTAAACAGGTTGAGTCGCACAGAGTTTTTAAAAATCGCCTAAAGAAACAATTATTGGAAACTTTCTTAAACACAATGTGACTTTTGAACACGTTTTATGACTAGTTTACTATTCAAATTTTAAATATAACTTTCTTGTAATTCTAAAATTATTAGTAATTTTCTTATAACAGTTTTTGTAAATTAGTTATGAAAAGCCCGTATATTGGGATAACTAATAAAATTGTATGTATATGGTTAACCTGATGTGCGGAAATATTCCTAAGTCCATTGTATCAGCGACGGAAGATCGGGGTGAATTTTATATTTGCAGCCTATGCACGAAAGCACTGTGTGATATTGGATTCCATTTTGTCATGGAATGTCCAGCAACAATTAATGAACGCAATCAGATGTGGGATAATTTATATGATAATATATGTATAAGGAGCATGTCAAACCTGATTATATTATAAACCAATGAAAATCCGCCATCTAGGCAATTACATCACGCGGAATCGATTGCCGGTAATTTCAATACGCTAGAGTGCAAAGCCGCGGAGATTTAGCTTCCGAAGTTGCCCGAGCGTGCGCCAAGACGGCTATCTTTAAAATAGGGAACCGGGAACGAGGGAACCGGGAACGAGGGAACCGGGGAACGAGGGAACCGGGGAACGAGGGAACCGGGGACCGGGGGAACGAGGGAACCGGGGAACGAGGGAACGAGGGAACCGGGGAACTGGGGAACGAGGGAACCGGGGAACGGGGAACGAGGGAACGAGGGAACGAGGGAACGAGGAACGTGGAACGAGGAACGAGGGAACGAGGAACGAGGAACGAGGGAACGAGGAACCAGGAACCAGGAAACAGGAATCGGAGACATGCATGTTAGCGGGAATTTTTCTATACTGCGCGTGAATTTTGAAAACAATGAATTTTGACAACAAAGTTTGCCTTTATACGTCGTTTTCGTCCTCTTTATGGGAGTATTTACACTCTTTGTAATAATATTAAATATAATCAAACCTTTTTGATACTTAAATCTATGGGGAAATAGGGGAACAGCACACCCCAACTTTATCACAGCGAAACTGAAAGTGAAACTAAAGCGTATTTTACCATTAAATTCAGGACAAATATAATTAATATTGTTTTTATTCAAGAACAAAATGTCGGGAGTTCTTTTGTACTGCGACTCAAACCGGCGAAATTATAGCTGTATAAACAACCTAATCTGAGTAAAATGGCTTTCTATTTTGATGCACATCATTCCAGTTTATCCGAGATCATATAGGGACACCGAGATCACATAAACCGTATCTTATTACATAATTACATTTGTCATAAGGACGACCCCATGCTGGGTGACCAATCCCTTCATAATTTCAAACGTTCTTTCAACCTGCTGATTCTTGAAAAGAGCTTATTCTATGGATGGAGCAATTAAACAGCATTGTTTTAGTGAGCGGTGACCAATTCCTTAGAACTGAAATGTTTTAGATAAGCAAATTGTCTCTCACAGACGAACAAATAGTCGTACAATAAAGGAATACTAGATGGTTTTCCGTGCAGGATAGCGTGATCCATGCTAGGCTTTGGCCCATTGTGCTAAAAAAATTGGCATATTATGCTAATAGCACTGCTCTCAATTTTGCCTAATTATGCTAAAAATTATGCTAGAATTCACAAATTATGCTCGATATTCTCACATAAATGCTCGATATTCTCACAGATTCTTACATTAATTCAACAACTCAAAAAATGTTTAACATTGAAAGTCAAGGCAGTAACTTAAGTCAAAGGCTCAAAGTCAAGCATCAAGGGGTCAAAATAACGGATATATAATATAAATAGCAAGACACCATTAGAATACTAGATCATCGATTATTGTACTGCAGCATTACGCTTGCTTGCAGGTAGTCACTAAGTTCATGATCTTGCTGATCACTGAATGAAGCTGATAGGATGGAGAATGCTCGCTCGGCTGCTGCAGAGGAAGGCTGCACCAGTAGGACGCGTTTGACTGCCGACGACCAACAGGGAAGACGTTCTGCATGCTGATGCCACCACTTCACTTTTTCTTCTTCAGTAGTAACCTGCACGTCCTGTGCTGCAGCTAAATAGTTCGGCAGCTCCGCATTGAGACCAGCGATGATTAACTCACTGTCCAGGAAAGGAAAGATACGAAGAGTCGAAACGTTGACTGCTGTAGGTTTCAACCACTGCACTGCAACTGGACACATCAATCGTGCAGCCTTGAATGCTGCTACAAGATCATAAAGCTGAACATTGAACTTCTGTAAAAACCACTGAATTGCTGGGTCAATGCATGCTCTAGCATTCCGTACCAAGGAGGCAACGTTTTGTGTTGGATCTTTTGCAGTGATTGCAGCAGAAACGGCACGAACATTGGGTAGGTCGGGTGCTCGACATGCCACAGCAATAGCTTGGAGTTTCTCATAGCATGAGAATACAAGTGGCCCATCTCCTTCTAGGTAGTATGTGGCCTTGACAAAATGTTGACCAATATCAACAATGGCAGCTAGTTCTAGCTGAAGGCTGATGCTATTTTCTTCATCAGCTAGCATTGCCTTGATCTGTGGCAAGAGTTTTGGGCCGAGGTTAGCTGCTTCGGCCTCTTGCAAAAAGCTCTCCACAAAACCAAACTGAACCATCAGCTGCTCAAACACCTCCCATTTTGACCACCATCTGGTTTCGCTGTAGGACTTTGGGTTTCGTCCTGTCAGTTCCCGCCAGATGAGCTTCGCTTTATGGCTGTGTTTGAAGAGGCGCATCCATAAACTTCAAACGCAAGGAGATTTGGAACATTAAAATGGTTTCACATTATCTAGTGTGTGAGAAAAGCACACAACACTAAATAACTTAGGAATACAAATTTGATTTGATACAAGGCCGCTTGGTTAACACTTGCACCGTCCTTCATCGCTGCAAGTAAAGAGTTACCTCGTACTTGATAATCGACAGACAGGCATTCGTTGAGAACACGAGCCAGCTCTTGTGCGTTGAGGGACTTGGCGCAGATGTCAATTCGAATCAGTCGTTGCGTAATTGACCAGTTGTCGTCAACAAAACGGACAATTATCACGATAGCTTCACCAAGTCTGGTACTTCCATCGAAGATTACGGAGAGATCTCTAGTAGAATGAACACCGTCAGTCGAGTGGACAGTTATTTCTTCTTTCAGTCGCTCAATCTCTTGTTTCAAAATAAGAGGGATGTGCTGACGCAAGTGGGAGCTATCGGTCAACCTGTGTTCACTGCTTTCAAGAAGATTGCGAAGCTTGTCAATCTTGAATAGCGGAATTCCAGCTTTCAAAAAATTTTCCACCACCTCCACACGAAACGCACGTTCTTTTAATGGCAGTGTGCTTGACTTTAATCGGTTCCCACCTTCATCTTGATTCTTTAAGGCTTCAATTATAGTAATTTCTTTCTTCTTGGACTTAAGGAGCCTTTCTTTCGCTCGGATGTGTTTCACTGACTTACAGTGACTGAGTATGATGCTCTTCTTTGATGATATAATTTCGTGGCAAGCATTGCAGAACAACTGCCCCCCTCTTATAGACAATTGTTCACCATTTTCTTCACGTCGCCCTTCCCCCTTCGGCCATATTTCCCTTCTATCAGCTTCATAGACCGTTCCCTAGAAATTAGAGCTCTCTGTGGTGTCACTTGATCGGCTGGGCCTGGATTTCCTTCTAAATTTGATGTATCTGTGCTACTGCTACTTGAGTCACTTGACGCCATTTTGGCAGTAGTGTTTACAACCTCGTGGCTCGTTCCCAGGCTTTTTGCTCGGCAGTTCAGGTGTACAGTGTACTGCAGTGCACAGTCTGCACTACTACTGCCCACAATGAAAGTGAAACTATGAAAGCGGTCTTGTAACAAGTTTCTGACTTTCTAGACTACCAAATGAGTAATATTACCTTTTATGCTTAAAAAAGTGCTAAAATTTTAGGATTATGCTCGAGCAGTGCTCGTTTTAGAAATTATGCTTTTTTGCTCCCATTATGCTAAAAATTATGCTGGCACAATGGGCCAAAGCCTAATCCATGCACGCGGGATGTTGCGAGACTCAGTTTGGAAAGCGTAAAAAAATTCGAGCCGAAGGCGAGTATTTTTTAGCTTTTCGAAAGTCGAGCAACATCCCAAGTGCATGGATCACGCTATCCCGCACGGAAAACCATTTAGTAATTGTTTTATTTAATTTAACATTTATTGAGCATTCTACTAAGAAACATATATGTAAACAACATGGGAACACACATTCTACATAGGCCAAAGCTGACAGAAGACAAACCGCAAGATATACACAACACTGCAGATAGTAGATACACTCAAACGGAAAAGCACGAACGGGACAGAAAGTCCCATGCTAGGCTAGGTGTTCCCCGTAGTAACAATAAGTTAAACATTAAATAAAGCTTCAAAAGAGCTCACAAACATGTTCTGTAGCTAAGTCCTATGGCAAGGACAGTCACGAGTCAATGACCACGTACAGGCCATGTTAATGTCATAAACAGAACTAAGTAAATTAGAGTATTTGCGCTTAAGATATAACTTAAACGAATATGGACTAGCAAACATGTCTGGTGAAACGTCTTTTATAAAATTACTACAGTGAAACAACGGTTAGCTTTATTTAACTTAACGTATTGATGAAATACGCAATTCTCACAACATGCGTGCAGGATTGTGTCATCCTGCACGGGGATTGACCAATCAAATTCCGTGTTTCACTGTAGTTATTATATAAATGCTAATGACTTATTCGTCAAAAATTTTGCCCGTCTTTTAGTGTAAAAATAGCTCTTGTGATAACCAATTAATTAACAGAACTAATACCCACAATAATTTCTTTATTAATAACGACCAGGGGTCGGTTGTATAAAAAGGTAGTTAAAGTTAACTATAGTTAGTATAAAAAGTTAACCAATCAGAATTGCTTATTTTAGACTTAATTACTATTTAACCACAGAAAAGGTAGTTAAATACTAGTTAAGAGTTTTATACAACCGGCCCCAGAAGGCTTTTTTAAAGATTTTATTAAATTGTAATAACGTTTCGGAGTTTACTCCATCATCAGGTTACATTTATATGCGTTAAAGAACCGTTAAAGCACGAAATAGGTAGTTGCTTGCGTGCATTCTAGCATACTAATGAAGTGTCCGAGAAAACGAACATGTCTGAAAGATAAATGTTCTTACAATAGAAAATTTACAAACATTTAAAAAAAAAGCCTTCTGGTCGTTATTAATAAAGAAATTATTTAATTAAAATGAGCCTTAGAGAAAGTTCGCTTTTAAATACATTAATACCCACAAGTCACAACTCAACTCAATCCTACCATGATCCTACAGTTCACACCTGCAAGACCCAATTGAACTCTTCCACGAGCCTTCGGATGTGTTGCACTTTCAAATGAGGGTGTAAATCCGGTGCAACACTAAGTTCCTCCCCTTTGAAACTTTGAACCTTTGAAATTTTGCCCGAATGCAAGACGCTCTGAGATGGAAATGAACGTTCTGCGGCTCACTCGTGTACTGCAGAGTTCCCGTGTTTCGATCCCTGTATTGCCGTATATCGCGATACACGACAACCAGGTCATCGGGTTGTGAAACAAGGGGATTTGTGATCTCTTTATTACAGCCATAACACCGCGAAATACGCGTTCCCGGCACCCATTTCAGCCTAAAGACGGCTTCTGCTTGTGTGTTGGCAGCGGGGATGCTGTTACGAACGGCGTTTGAGATTTGCTGAACTACTGCCTGGGAATGATTTTCACGTGGCGCTATTTGTCGCAAAGGATGAGGCGTGGGAATACTTGTGACATTCAAGGTGATTGGCGTTGCTTGTGTGTTGGCAGTGGGGTTGATGTTACGAACGGCGTTTGAGATTTGCTGAACTACTGTCTGGGAATGACGTGGCGCTATTTGTCGCAAAGGATGAGGCGCGGGAATACTTGTGACATTCGAAGTGGTTGTCGTTGGTGCGGTATTTTTAGAAATCCGTTCTGCTTGAGTATTGGAAAACCCATTTTCTTCCTCATCAAGAAGATCTCTTACCTCGGTAACTGGGTTACTTCTCTTTCGATTACTTGGTTTCCTCCCTGCGCTCTTTGGTGCACTTCCCAATGCCATATCCAATTACAATCTTGGACCACGTTTGGACTTTGTGTACCAGGCGAAAAACTCACTTAAACTACCACGCGTTTGGGCCACTGCCAGGATATGTTCGCAGATTCTGGTCGAAACATTTACACAAGAACGATCGCACTTCAAAGAGCCGCCCTTTCCAGGTGTAACTATATGGATTGTGTTTGAATGCCCAGGAACTATATATGACACATCTGTAGCGGCTGGCTTCGGAATTATGTTTTCTGGTGAATCCAGAAGACGGTTTGCTTTCTGAAACATTACCTTGTTTGTCTTCTGTCAGCTTTGGTCTATGTAGAATCTGTGTTCCCATGTTGTTTACATATATGTTTCTTAGTAGAATGCTCAATAAATGTTAGATTAAATAAAACAATTACTAAATGGTTTTCCGTGCGGGATAGCGTGATCCATGCACTTGGGATGTTGCTCGACTTTCGAAAAGCTAAAATATACTCGCCTTCGGCTCGCATTTTTTTACGCTTTCCAAACTGAGTCTCCCAACATCCCGCGTGCATGGATCACGCTATCCTGCACGGAAAACCATTTAGTATTCCTTTATTGTACGACTATTTGTTCGTCTGTGAGAGACGATTTGCTTATCTAAAACATTTCAGTTCTAAGGAATTGGTCACCGCTCACTAACACAATGCTGTTTAATTGCTCCATCCATAGAATAAGCTCTTTTCAAGAATCAGCAGGTTGAAAGAACGTTTGAAATTATGAAGGGATTGGTCACCCAGCATGGGGTCGTCCTTACGACAAATGTAATTATGTAATAAGATACGGTTTATGTGATCTCGGTGTCCCTATATGATCTCGGATAAACTGGAATGATGTGCATCAAAATAGAAAGCCATTTACTCAAATTAGGTTGTTTATACAGCTATAATTTCGCCGGTTTGAGTGGCAGTACAAAAGAACTCCCGACATTTTGTTCTTGAATAAAAACAATATTAATTATGTTTGTCCTGAATTTAATGGTAAAATACGCTTTAGTTTCACTTTCAGTTTCGCTGTGATAAAGTTGGGGTGTGCTGTTCCCCTATTCCCCCATAGATTTAAGTATCAAAAAGGTTTGATTATATTTAATATTATTACAAAGAGTGTAAATACTCCCATAAAGAGGACGAAAACGACGTATAAAGGCAAACTTTGTTGTCAAAATTCATTGTTTTCAAAATTCACGCGCAGTATAGAAAAATTCCCGCTAACATGCATGTCTCCGATTCCTGGTTCCCCTGTTCCCTGGTTCCCCTGTTCCCTGGTTCCCCTGTTCCCCGGTTCCCTCGTTCCCCGGTTCCCCCGTTCCCAGGTTCCCTCGTTCCCCGGTTCCCCGGTTCCCTCGTTCCCCGGTTCCCTCGTTCCCGGTTCCCTATTTTAAAGATAGCCCAATAAAGACGGCATTTTCACGAGAAAAGTCGAGGATTGTCATAAAATGGCTAGTTAATTTCGTATGGATATTTAAATACATCCTTTCGAACAGGAATTTCAAGAGCTATCCAATGGTCACACTTAGGAGTTTGTAGCGTGTAAACCAAAGGTAGGAAAGCGAAATGAATATATAATTAGTTTGTATTATTGTTAATTTGTAAACAATACAAAGTTCAGAGGTGTTTGAAAGGGGCTAAATTGGCCGCGTAGCATTGTAAACAAACACAATTTACTTCTCTAAAGACATCGTAAAACGCTGAATCGAACGGTGGTATTTTCATCTACATAGCATGCACTGAACCGAAGATATGAAAACTGCAAAAGTAAGACGATATCGTCTTACTTTAGTCAGCACAAAACGAACAGGAGTAAAAATTAAGATTGACTATATTGACTATATAGTAAGGTTCACACTCATGCATCTTCAAAATATGCAATTTAATTACAAACTACACGAACAAATCTCAAAATATTCACTTGTGGTTAAAGACAATTCAATGCTTCGATAAACCGGCACAAATTGAACACAAACTCAGTTTTAAGATTCTGTAATATGTTTATTTTATGCAAATCTTGAGATATCTGCTTCCCTCACATGTTACACGAGCTTTCAACTCTGCTCGTGCTTGGTTCTTCCCTCAATGCTCTATAGCCTTGGCCGTCCTTTCATATTGCTTTTGGCAACCTTTCGATTACTTTTCCTTCGATCTCCATTACAATTGATTGAAATATATTACTTTTGATCTCAATATCAGCCACAACAAAACAAAGTAATAAAATTACCACAAAGGTCTTACATCATCGATATTACAATACGGTTGCTAAGGTTACCAGGATTCGGTCATATTCACTAGTCAGCTTCAAATATGGTTCATGTTTTCATGATTTACACAATATTTTCATGTTTAGTGCGTACTTGCATATAACACTTGGTGCCTGCAAATCCCTGAGGAATTCAAACAAACAGAGCAGTGAAGGGACAACCTTGTGTATAAGTAAGTAACCAACCATTATGAACATGTGAAAGATAATACATCTACTGAGTATGATAATATTAAAATTTTTATGTGTTATTTTATTTACAGCCATATCGCTTGTTGGTGGAAAATTTCAAGTGTTTTGCAAAGCAACAGTTGAGGAAAAGAAACCATGGGAGAAGTTTATTATCCCAAATGTGAAGTTGGATAGATTGATTTACTTCAATTCCATAACGAAAGCAGTGTATGAATCTGCTCTTGTTGCAAAACAGTCCACCTTCCAGGCATATTTCGATGGTCAGCGAAGATTTAGATATTTTATTGTAACCAAGTGCAATCAATCAGATTTAATATGTCTGCACTATTCAGCTCTTTTCAGTATTGCTGTATGTATTTTATGCAGATAGTGTGTTCGTCTGATCAAGTTGTGTGTTATTATATTGTTGAATGTGAAGGGAGCCCCTGATGAGATATTTATCGCTCTGGGCAAACTTGAAATTAAATATTTATAAAAAAAAAAATGCAAAACGTTTTCATGTTCAGGAGATTTGAATATGTTTGCACTATTCATTTTTCAGTATTCGTTGTGTGTATTTATGTATCGTAGTGTATGTCTGATCAAGTTGTGTGTTATATATTGTTGTAAATGTGAAGTGAGCCCCCTAGATGAGATATTTATCGCTCTTGGGGCAAACTTCAATTAAATATTTATTAAACAAAAAAAAATGCAAAACGTTCTCTCATCGCATCATGAAGAGATAATTCCTAAAGAGAACATAAGTTGGAAGAGATGCCAAGATTTCCCTTCTGATGTTATAGTTGAGGATGTCTGCAAAAGAGCACTTCATTGGAACGATAAAATCTTTAAATGAGATATATGATCTTCTTATGGCAAAGAAAAAGGAATTATATGATGATAGCATGAACCAGAAGCCGTGGGCAAGTGATGAGCTCAAATTTGTTAATTTAATGAAACATTGTTACTAGTTGAGGACATGATCAAGCAGAGTAAGCATATGATGCATGATGTTCGACATGTTATGGCTCAGTTGCAAAAAGGTTTGATGTAGGAGAGGTAAGAAAGTGTGAGAAGCAGAGGAAGGCTAGGAGAGAAAAAGAGAACAGGTCAAAAGTTAAGACGAAGAAAATAATCATCCGAGAAAACTGTGATACTTTGAGTAGTTCATCTGATGATGAAGTGCCAATTGACCTTATAGAATAAATACTTATATGAAGATTTTTGACATTCATTGTAGGAACTTTAAATATGTCTTTCTTGTGATACGATCTGGTCATTATAGATGAACTGTCTATGATTCCTGAAGTAATCTTTGAGCATATTCTTAAGACCTTTAATGTCCTTCTCTTTCGCCCGGTCCTTCTTCTTTCTGGAGATGCTGGACAGCAGCAACCATTCACTAAGCAAAATGGAAAGGTAACACAACTGTGCAGTCCTTTTGATAATCAGAACTTCATTACCAATACGTACCATTATAATTTACATGGCCAACATCGAGTGGGGGACGATAGGTATTTGTCTTTTCTTAATTCTATACAAAATGGGTGCCTAGCCAAGAGCTTCTGGATGAAATACAGAGTGGCCGTGTCTTCATTTATCCAGAGCTGAGGTGGCGTTTTTTGGACACTCTAGCTGTAATGTGCATCTATAAATCATTCTCAAAACATTTTTGTCTTGGTTATATGCTGTAGGCTTTCATGACTTACTGCAGTGAACAGACATGTAAATCATAAATACTTATTTGTATGTTTGAAAGTTGATCGGATCTCATGCCATGGACAGTTTTCTCTCATACACCTGACTATATGAGAATAAATTATGATTAAACCATAAAAAATCGTGTTCGTATAATATTATATATAAGCAATATATTGAGATATATATTTACTATAGAAATTGGTTTCCATGCAATTCACAATCATAGTATACAGAAAGAAAACCTGTTGGTTGGTGTTAAATTTTGTAATACCAATCAAAATGGAAGATATAAGACATTTCCATAACAAATGTGTAGCCTATACTGGCTACAGTTTCATTTTATAATCAATTCACAACTACGTTGTTGCTTTGCGATAAACCAAAAGCCAAACAGAGCCAGGCTGAGAAAATCAGGATTTTCAATAGAACTCTTGCGGACATTGAAAATTTCGTCTCCAAGCAAGTTCTAACTTCTTCTTTCAGCTCCTTGATACGTAATGATTTCATGTGTCTGTTGTGTCTAGTTTTAGTATGTACGCCTCTTGACAAGCCATTGTCAAATAATAATTTTGCCTAAAACCAAGGATTTACGGTACATAATGACATAATATATTCAAAAGCACTATAATGATCTTCAAAATGTTTACCAGTGGCTCACGGCTAATAAGCTTACTTTAAATAACAAAAAACTGAGTACATGATTATTGGCTCTAGCCATCGCTTGGCCCAATTTGATGATAGTCCTCTCATTATGTTAGGACAGAACAAAATAAAGCGTGTCTATTTTAAAAATACTTTGGGTTTGATTATTGATGATAGATTAAGGTGGGACAAGCATAATGAAATACCATGTAAAACAATCGCAAGGAGGGCAAAGTAATTTCTCCCTAGACATATTGGCAACTTTTTATTGGCACTGATCTATATGTGTCACTGATATGTCCTAAAAGAAGAAACTGCGGAGGCAGATCCGATTATTCTAATTCACTGTATATTTAATGCCGTATCACGCCCAGCATCAGGGGCGTAAATAAGGGGTGTGTGTGGGGGGGAGGGTGGTACACTCCCCAGAGATCATGATCCAGTCGGTCTCAAAATGTGCAGTCGGTCTCAAGATATTAATTGTTAACTTGGACGCATTATGCCTCGTAATGCTATGCGAGACTGGCTAAATAGTTTAGAGACCGACTTCAATCGTTGCATTAATTAAAATATAAAGTTTGGCGAATATCCTGTTTCAATATTTGTTGTAAGGCGTTCTTCTAGAATGTCATATCACTCATACTGTATATGGCGTGCGTATGTTGAATATTTACAGAAGCATTGAAGCACCGTAAATGCTAAAACAAACTACTTTAAAATAGAACCATAATATTGCCAGTTGCCTGTTGCCACAACTGCTCTAATCCACATATTAAATACTTTATGGCAAACTTATTGTACAGGAAGCTAAACTTATCCTTATCCGGAAAAACTACATTGTTTTTGCGATATAATTCAAAAATTTTTACTGATTTCCACCTACAAATTGGAACAAAATATTTGTTGAGAACGCAGGAAATTGTGTCTACGAGGTCCTAGATTTCAAAATTTCCCAGAGGAGGATTCCTCCGGACCCTCCTGCGAATGTGTGTCCTACTTCATCAGTCGTCCTATTCTGCTGGATCTGCCCCTGTGTACATGAATTCAGTCAAAATATGAAACGTAACTTACGCAAGTTGAATTGTGCGGCTACTCATGCGCAAGTTATTGCATTCTATTGTATTATAAGAATATATAGGTAATAGATAATTAATCAAAACTAACAAAGCGCGGACGCTTGATAAATATATTACTATATTGATTAAATTTAATAATTCATTAATTCACAACAACGAACCATATGAAAGATAACTGTCTGGATCAGCTTCCACTCAAAATTTTCATTATGATACTAGCGACACCACTCAAGTCTGTGAATCCTGTCCCTAATAATTTTAGCACCTAAGAGTTTTAGCACTGACAGCACTGTGTACGTAATTTCTAAAAACTAAAGGCAGTATGACATGAACTCTCATGCGTCGTACTCAATGTAACTGAAAGTCAGAGAACAAGTTTCTGCTCAATTTCCAATTAGTGTGATTAGATAAAAAAACTTTTTTTCTTATACAAGGTGGTCATTAGTATGCATACATATTTTGTTTATTGAATTGTGTTGCCATTGAACTTAATGGAGCCGCACACGTAATATTTCAATTTGACTTTTCGATTTAGAATTGGGGGGGGCCCAATCGGCCTGAATTTATGAGTCGGTCTCATTTCGAAACTTCACCCCCCAACCAAAGTCGACATGCACGCCCCTGTCTTCTTGCTGAAAGAAATCAATTAAGTATCGGTAAACACACTTAATAGTTGTCAAATTTTATTGTACATTATCCAAACACTAAGCTTAAAATATGTTATTGCCATGCTAAGGTCACGTTTACAGTAAAAATCGTTTTGATTCATCCTTCGTTGTTTTGCCTGTGTCGTCGGTATAAAGCTGCTGTAGCGTTCATCTTCTTTTGTGGGTATTTTAGTTCTTCTTTCTGTACCATCACAGCAGGGCGCACCTTTCGAAAAAGTATGTTTGCTCCTGGAGTGCATGCAGAATTTCAGAACAATGAAAGGTCGCATGGCTGATATATAAATACAGTAAAAATATATACTTTTTATAGCAGGGTTAGTAGAACTACAGTGAATAGAGTTATGAGACTAGGCTTTTTGCATCCCCTCCACTTTGCTTCCTTCGTGCGCCTTTCTTGGAAAATCTATACAGTGCTCTATGACTATGACTATATGCAAAATGTTCAAAAACAATGTCAATACCCCCAACTATGTTTGTGGTATTCCTACATGGGTAGGCTATTGATGGTTACAAATTTCTCTAATTTCATGGTTATTCCACGCGCTCATTTCCGTTTCAGTCAACCTCCATTTCTGTTCACTTATCCAGAGCTGAGGTGGCGTTTTTGGGACACTCTAGCTATAATGTGCATGTATAAATCATTCTCAAAACATTTTTGTCTTGGCTATATGCTGTAGGCTTTCATGACTTACTGCAGTGAACAGACATGTAAATAATGAATACTTATATGTATGTTTCAAAGTTGATCGGATCCCATGCCATGGACAGTTTTCGCTCATGTACCTGACTATATGAGAATAAATTATGATAAAACCATAAAAAATCGTGTTCGTATATATTATATATAAGCAATATATTGAGATATATATTTACTATAGAAATTGGTTTCCATGCAATTCACAATCATAATATACAGAAAGAAAACCTGTTGGTTGGTGTTAAATTTTGTAATACCAATCAAAATGGAAGATATAAGACATTTTCATAACTAATGTGTAGCCTATACTTGCTACAGTTAGATTGTATAATCAATTCACAACTACGTTGTTGCTTGGCGATAAACCAAAAGCCAAACAGAGCCAGGCTAAGAAAATCAGGATTTTCAATAGAACTCTTGCGGACATTATTTTGAAAATTTCGTCTCCAAGCAAGTTCTAACTTCTTCTTTCAGCTCCTTGATACGTAATGATAGCATGTGTCTGTTGTGTCTAGTTTTAGTATGTACGCCTCTTGACAAGCCATTGTCAAATAATAATTTTGCCTAAAACCAAGGATTTACGGTACATAATGACATAATATATTCAAAAGCACTATAATGATCTTCAAAATGTTCACCAGTGGCTCACGGCTAATAAGCTTACTTTAAATAACAAAAAACTGAGTACATGATTATTGGCTCTAGACATCGCTTGGCCCAATTTATGATAGTCCTCTCATTATGTTAGGACAGAACAAAATAAAGCGTGTCTATTTTAAAAATACTTTGGGTTTGATTATTGATGATAGATTAAGGTGGGACAAGCATAATGAAATACCATGTAAAACAATCGCAAGGAGGGCAAAGTAATTTGTCCCTAGACATATTGGCAGCTTTTTTATTGGCACTGATCTATATGTGTCACTCATATGTCCTAAAAGAAGAAACTGCGGATGCAGAGCCGATTATTCTAATACACTGTATATTTAATTCCGTATCACGCCTAGCATCAGGGGCGTAAATAAGGGGTGTGTGTGGGGGGTGGTACACTCCCCAGAGATCATGATCCAGTCGGTCTCAAAATGTGCAGTCGGTCTCAAGATATTCATTGTTAACTTTGACGCATTATGCCTCGTAATGCTATGCGAGACTGGCTAAATAGTTTAGAGACCGACTTCAATCGTTGCATTAATTAAAATATAAAGTTTGGCGAATATCCTGTTTCAATATTTGTTGTAAGGCGTTCTTCTAGAATGTCATATCACTCATACTGTATGTGGCGTGCGTATGTTGAATATTTACAGAAGCATTTAAGCACCGTAAATGCTAAAACAAATTACTTTAAAATAGAACCATAATATTGCCAGTTGCCTGTTGCCACAACTGCTATAATCCACATATTAAATACTTTATGGCAAACTTATTGTACAGGAAGCTAAACTTATCCTTATCCGGAAAACTACATTGTTTTTGCGATATAATTCGAAATTTTTTACTGATTTCCACCTACAAATTGGAATAAAATATTTGTTGAGAACGCAGGAAGTTGTGTCTACGAGGTCCTGATTTCAAAATTTCCCATAGGAGGATTCCTCCGTACCTCCTGCGAATGTGTGTCCTACTTCATCAGTCGTCCTATTCTGCTGCATCTGCCCCTGTGTACATGAATTCAGTCAAAATATGAAACGTAACTTACCCAAGTTGAATTGTGCGGCTACTCATGCGCAAGTTATTGCATTCTATTGTATTATAAGAATAGGTAATAGATAATTAATCAAAACTAACAAAGCGCGGACGCTTGATAAATATATTACTATATTGATTAAATTTAATAATTCATTAATTCACAACAACGAACCATATGAAAGATAACTGTCTGGATCAGCTTCCACTCAAAATTTTCATTATGATACTAGCGACACCACTCAAGTCTGTGAATCCTGTCCCTAATAATTTTAGCACCTAAGAGTTTTAGCACTGACAGCACTGTGTACGTAATTTCTAAAAACTAAAGGCAGTATGACATGAACTCTCATGCGTCGTACTCAATGTAACTGAAAGTCAGAGAACAAGTTTCTGCTCAATTTCCAATTAGTGTGATTAGATAAAAAAAACTTTTTTTCTTATACAAGGTGGTCATTAGTATGCATACATATTTTGTTTATTGAATTGTGTTGCCATTGAACTTAATGGAGCCGCACACGTAATATTTCAATTTGACTTTTCGATTTAGAATTGGGGGGGGGGCCCAATCGGCCTGAATTTATGAGTCGGTCTCATTTCGAAACTTCACCCCCCAACCAAAGTCGACATGCACGCCCCTGTCTTCTTGCTGAAAGAAATCAATTAAGTATAGGTAAACACACTTAATAGTTGTCAAATTTTATTGTACATTATCCAAACACTAAGCTTAAAATATGTTATTGCCAAGCTAAGGTCACGTTTATACAGTAAAAATCGTTTTGATTCATCCTTCGTTGTTTTGCCTGTGTCTTCGGTATAAAGCTGCTGTAGCGTTCATCTTCTGCTGTGGGTATTTTAGTTCTTCTTTCTGGGCCATCACAGCAGGGCGCACCTTTCGAAAAAGTATGTTTGCTCCTGGAGTGCATGCAGAATTTCAGAACAATGAAAGGTCGCATGGCTGATATATAAATACAGTAAAAATATATACTTGTTATAGCAGAGTTAGTAGAACTACAGTGAATAGAGTTATGAGACTAGGCTTTTTGCATCCCCTCCACTTTGCTTCCTTCGTGCGCCTTTCTTGGAAAATCTATACAGTACTCTATGACTATGACTATATGCAAAATGTCAATACCCCCAACTATGTTTGTGGTATTCCTACATTGGTATTGATGGTTACAAATTTCTCTAGTTTCATGGTTATTCCAGGCACTCATTTCCATTTCAGTGCACCTCCATTTCTGTTCACTTAACCAGAGCTGAGGTGGCGTTTTTGGGACACTCTAGCTGTAATGTGCATGTATAAATCATTCTCAAAACATTTTTGTCTTGGCTATATGATGTAGGCTTTCATGACTTACTGCAGTGAACAGACATGTACATAATGAATACTTATGAGTATGTTTGAAAGTTGATCGGATCCCGTGCAATGGAGGTTTTCGCTCATATACCTGACTATATGAGAATAAATTATGATAAAACCATACAAAATCGTGTTCGTATATATTATATAATTATATGCAATATATTGAGATATATATTTACTATAGAAATTGGTTTCCATGCAATTCACAATCATAATATACAGAAAGAAAACCTGTTGGTTGGTGTTAAATTTTGTAATACCAATCAAAATGGAAGATATAAGACATTTTCATAACAAATGTGTAGCCTATTCTGGCTATAGTTTCATTGTATAATCAATTCACAAGTACGTTGTTGCTTTGCGATAAACCTAAAGCCAAAAAAAGCCAGGCTGAGAAAATCAGGATTTTCAATAGAACTCTTGCGGACATCATTTTGAAAATTTCGTCTCCAAGCAAGTTCTAACTTCTTCTTTCAGCTCCTTGATACATAATGATTGCATGTGTCTGTTGTGTCCAGTTTTCGTATGTACGCCTCTTGACAAGTAATTGTCAAATAAGAATTTTGCCAAAAATCAAGGATTTACGGTACATAATGACATAATATATTCAAAAGCACTATAATGACTTATCAAGAGCTCTCTCTTGCGGGGACACACACAAAACAATCACATGAATAAGGGTAAAAGGGCTAAGGATAAACAAACATCTTCAAACCAGCTCGTTAATAGCATGTGCGAAACCGAAAAGCCAGCCGAACTATAGTGTTACGAGCAGGGGGCGCACATTATGCGGGGATGTGAAACCCCCCATCTTTGTGAATTTTTCAAAAAAGTCGGTCCCAAATTGTAAAATTACACTACTTAATTACACTACCCAACCAAAGTCGACATGCACGCCCCTGTCTTCTTGCTGAAAGAAATCAATTAAGTATAGGTAAACACACTTAATAGTTGTCAAATTTTATTGTACATTATCCAAACACTAAGCTTAAAATATGTTATTGCCAAGCTAAGGTCACGTTTATACAGTAAAAATCGTTTTGATTCATCCTTCGTTGTTTTGCCTGTGTCTTCGGTATAAAGCTGCTGTAGCGTTCATCTTCTGCTGTGGGTATTTTAGTTCTTCTTTCTGGGCCATCACAGCAGGGCGCACCTTTCGAAAAAGTATGTTTGCTCCTGGAGTGCATGCAGAATTTCAGAACAATGAAAGGTCGCATGGCTGATATATAAATACAGTAAAAATATATACTTGTTATAGCAGAGTTAGTAGAACTACAGTGAATAGAGTTATGAGACTAGGCTTTTTGCATCCCCTCCACTTTGCTTCCTTCGTGCGCCTTTCTTGGAAAATCTATACAGTACTCTATGACTATGACTATATGCAAAATGTCAATACCCCCAACTATGTTTGTGGTATTCCTACATTGGTATTGATGGTTACAAATTTCTCTAGTTTCATGGTTATTCCAGGCACTCATTTCCATTTCAGTGCACCTCCATTTCTGTTCACTTAACCAGAGCTGAGGTGGCGTTTTTGGGACACTCTAGCTGTAATGTGCATGTATAAATCATTCTCAAAACATTTTTGTCTTGGCTATATGATGTAGGCTTTCATGACTTACTGCAGTGAACAGACATGTACATAATGAATACTTATGAGTATGTTTGAAAGTTGATCGGATCCCGTGCAATGGAGGTTTTCGCTCATATACCTGACTATATGAGAATAAATTATGATAAAACCATACAAAATCGTGTTCGTATATATTATATAATTATATGCAATATATTGAGATATATATTTACTATAGAAATTGGTTTCCATGCAATTCACAATCATAATATACAGAAAGAAAACCTGTTGGTTGGTGTTAAATTTTGTAATACCAATCAAAATGGAAGATATAAGACATTTTCATAACAAATGTGTAGCCTATTCTGGCTATAGTTTCATTGTATAATCAATTCACAAGTACGTTGTTGCTTTGCGATAAACCTAAAGCCAAAAAAAGCCAGGCTGAGAAAATCAGGATTTTCAATAGAACTCTTGCGGACATCATTTTGAAAATTTCGTCTCCAAGCAAGTTCTAACTTCTTCTTTCAGCTCCTTGATACATAATGATTGCATGTGTCTGTTGTGTCCAGTTTTCGTATGTACGCCTCTTGACAAGTAATTGTCAAATAAGAATTTTGCCAAAAATCAAGGATTTACGGTACATAATGACATAATATATTCAAAAGCACTATAATGACTTATCAAGAGCTCTCTCTTGCGGGGACACACACAAAACAATCACATGAATAAGGGTAAAAGGGCTAAGGATAAACAAACATCTTCAAACCAGCTCGTTAATAGCATGTGCGAAACCGAAAAGCCAGCCGAACTATAGTGTTACGAGCAGTGGGCGCACATTATGCGGGGATGTGAAACCCCCCATCTTTGTGAATTTTTCAAAAAAGTCGGTCCCAAATTGTAAAATTACACTACTTAATTCGGTCCGAGTTGGTCCGAAGCATCCTGTCTAAAAAACGTATAATAAACGATACAGAAATTGTCAATAAAAGAAATCAACATTGTAAAACCCAGATGACATAGCCTAATACACGACTGGACTAAATCTCCTAACTTTTTCTCTGCCGCATTGTGCGTTCTACTTCCACGTCCGTATTCTCAAGTAAAATTAGGTCAACTCTGTTGTAAAAATGCAGTTTCTAATTGGGTCTTTGTGATGTTGAAGGTTACGTTTTGGGGGCCGTTTTCTTTAAAATAACTGCATTGAAAGAAAATTGCAGCAAAATAGTTGAATTTGAAACTAGAGTGTTTGAAATCTTATATATATTAATGAAAGCGCCTATAACGAAAGAGTTAGAGAAGACTCTAAAAATGCCATTTCCGACGATCTACAGACTCAGTTTTTCAAAATTTTCCCCGTCGGCGCCAACCCCCTATGTTTTAATAATCCTTCTACACTCCTGGCACTACACATATTTTTACATTAACTCGTAATACATGTTTTGATGTGGTCAAACAAATATAAAATGTCGGTCCCTGAACAATGGACACCCTCCCAAACTTTTTTGGAATGTGCGTCCCTGGTTACGAGAGTATGTAGAATTCTATAAAAATAGTTCAGTTTGCACCAGATAATGTACATGCTTTGCTACAAAACACAGATAGGCCTAATGTAAATACCATTACGAACTTGCGCAAAAATGTCAATTACCTTTCCATGAATGATACTTCAGACTGTCAAGTCGGATTAAAAGGTCAATGGGGCTTTAAAGATCAATGTTAAGCTGTACATTGATATTACACGTGGGAATGCTTAGGAATCTGCCGTCAATCATTCTTGGTTATATTTCGCGCGGTCAAGTAATTATAACATTACGTCATCAAAAGCTCAGTTGCTTAAAATATAGTTAAAATTAGGTCAAGTCGTAAAATAAAGTTCACATACGTACAGTTTGAAGCTTTTGCTATAAGATTATGAAAAATTATTTAAGTTATGAACATTTTAAAATATTGATCGACTAAGCATAAAACCGACTCGACAAGTGCGACAACGCCTTAAATAAACAGAAATAGAGAGCTGGTACGAGGTATCAACGTCAGCCACCACTCCTACATCTCAACGCTGATTGGCTGGTTTGGAATCACGCCACTCGCCAAATCACGTGTACATCGACTAGCTGAACCGTTATTATAAAAGGGCGAACCCAGCTGGGTTGCAATCATTGCGCATCAAGGAGCTGAAAGAAGAAGTTAGAACTTGCTTGGAGACGAAATTTTCAAAATGATGTCCGCAAGAGCTCTATTGAAAATCCTGATTTTCTCAGCCTGGCTCTGTTTGGCTTTTGGTTTATCGCAAAGCAACAAGGCACCTGTAAGTTGATTATAAAATTGAACTATAGCCAGTATAGGCTACACATGTGTTATGAAAATGTCTTATATCCTCCATTTTTATTGGTATTACAAAATTTAACACCAACCAACAGGTTCTCTTTCTGTATATCATGATTGTGAATTTCTTGGCAACCAATTTCCATAGTAAATATATATCTCATTATAATATAGTCATCCACCGTATATGAGCTATTCTGCAATCTGATTGGTTGAGCTACTCGCCGTAAATCAGCTCATATACAGGGAGTAGCAAAAACAAAATGGCGGCACGAAAACTATAAGAGTTTTGCCAACCCAAAAACAATCATATATATATATATATACGAACACGACTTTTTATGGTTTTATCATAATTTATTCTCATATAGTCAGGTATATGAGCGAAAACTGTCCATGGCATGGGATCCCATCAACTTTCAAACATACATATAAGTATTCATTATTTGCATGTCTGTTCACTGCAATAAGTCATGAAAGCCTACAGCATGTAGCCAAGACAAAAATGTTTTGAGAATGATTTATACATGCACATTACAGGGTGTCCCAAAAACGCCACCTCAGCTCAGGATAAGTGAACTGAAATGGAAATGCGGAATAACCATGAAATTAGAGAAATCTGTAACCATCAATGCCAATGTAAGAATACCACAAACATAGTTGGGGGTATTCACATTGTTTTTGAACATTTTGCATATAGAGTACTATATATAGATTTCCAAGAAAGGTGCGCGATGGAAGCAAAGTGGACGGGATACAAAAAGCATAGTCTCATAACTCTATTCACTGTAGTTCTACTAACTCTGCTATACTATAGTATATATTTTTACATGCGACCTTTCATTGTTCTGAAAGTCTGCATGCGCTCCAGAAGCAAACATACTTTTTCAAAAGGTGTGCCCTGCTGTGATGGCTTTGCTCAGACAGAAGAAACAAATTAAAAGATCCACGGACCACAGAAGATATGAACGCTACAGCAGCTTTATACCGAAGACACAGAAAAGCAAAACAACGAAGGATGAATGAAAAAAGATTTTTACAGTAAACGTGAACTTAGCATGGCCATAACATATTTTAAGCTTAATGTTTGGATAATGTACAACAAAATTTGACAACTATTATTAAGTGTGTTTACCTACATCATTGACTTCCTTCAGCAATAAAATAAATATAATTAATAATTCAACATGCTAGGCGTAATACGGAATTAAATATACAGTTTATTAGAATAATCGGCTCTGTCTCCTCCGCAGCAGGGGTTTCCACAAGATGCTCGGCAACTTTTCAGCAACTTTTCCCTATATGAGCAACAAATGTTTGAGCTGGCAACTTTTTTATTTACGAGCAACAAAGCCAACAACATTTTCTTATAGTACCCCTTTCTTGTACGACCCCTTATAGTACGAATTAGTTTCATTTCGTTATTATATTCAGTTTATCAGTTTATCTCCAGAGTCCAATTATTACCCGGGCAATTTGATATACGGTATTTATACTTATTTCAGGACAATCAACCCCGGAGTTTCTTGACACTTATTCTAATTTCCTTCATTGCTAATAATGCTAAAGTACAATGATTCTCAGAGGAGAAAGCCTGCTGAGTAAATGTTTTCATTATCACTATGTACTTTAAAACACTTAGAGTAACTGAAGTTGTGTTAAATTTCCTATTTTGTTAACTGTTAACACATTTATGTGTGGTGATCTATAAAATTACTCTTTTATTGTCTATTGAGAAAGATATAATCCTTGTTTTAAGGTGATGTTAATGAGAGGATTCGTAACGACAATTTGTAACGCCATGAGTTGCTGAACAAATCAAATTTCGTGTAACATCATTTGCATTACAGTTCGTCGTTGAAAATCGCCCTGTGCAACATCATCATTGTATGCAAACACCAGCTATACATGAAAATTTTGCTAAATTTCGCAGAGCATGTGACCAGCAACAGAGAGCAACTTTTTAAAAATCAAGCATCTTTTCAGAACAGTAGAGCATAATTTGAGCAACTTTTCAAGATTTTTCAAGCATCTTTTTTGGAAATTTCGAGAATCTTGTGGAAACCTCTACTCCGCAGGCTCTTCTTTTTAGGGCATATCAGTGACACATATATAGATCAGTGCCAATAAAAACTGCCCCCCCCCTGGAATTCACTTCAAGCGACTGGGGACGAGGCAGCAATTGGCTTGTTATATGCCCACATTCCCAAAGACCTAACACTTTCTTGGCCAATAACACTGATTTCCAGATGGTATATGCAGGAAGTCAGCAATGCTTTAGGGTTCCTGCTCAGGAAAACTTAGGTCATTTCTAAACGAAGGTGTAAGTATAATATTTCAAACATGGGTTTTTATTGCTTTCAGCAGCTATTCTGAAATAGTGCCCTCTGACAATACGGTCTGTTGACCCCGGACCCCTGCTTAAGTATGGGATATTTCTTAATTGATGTTATAGAGGAGTACGTAATTTGATAGAAAGCATTTCTTTACTCTAGACATTGACAGTCTCTGACAAGGAAAGTTTAGAAAAGATTCCAGATGTTCCGGGTCTTCTCCTATATTGTGCAGATAATAAAGAACTTTATGTCAATCACGGATCACATTGGCAAGCATTGAGCACTGAACAAGAGGTTAGTTAAAGATATGAGGAAATAGGGCGTCGCATTGTTGAACTACATCATTATATAGCTGAAATGAGTAACTTTAGGATGTGCTATATTAGTAGGAGAAAGAATAGATAATATAATCGATCTGTAAAAATGGAGGCTTTATAAGGGCATTTTGACTTGTTTCAGACTCCGGCGGGAAATAATCTCCTTTCGTTCCTACATTACTCCTAGTCGAATTCAATGTGGCGGATTTACTAAGTAGACTAGCAGCTAGGAAAAGGAATGTGGCGGGCGTTCATTGGTCAATATACATCGTTCTTTAACTGACTAGACAGCCGGTATATTTAGCATTATATATTGTGTTTTTTGAGGTTGCAGAGCGGCGGTTCAAATTTCGGCAAAACATTTTTCTTTCACTTAAATGTTTTTCTTTAAAATATTTTTTCCGACTTGTTTTAACCCCAAAATTGCTTTTTAGATATTTCTGGTAAGGGTTAATTGAAGGGTTGGGGGTGGGAGAGGTTTGTTTTATAAGTATTTGACTTTAACTATAGTCATGCAAATGCCCGCCGCATTCCTGTCCCTAGCTGCAAGTCTCAGTAGGGAATGCATGGAAAGACATGATTTGCGATCAAGTAGGCATTCTATATCTACTAGAAATACACTCATGCAGAATCCCCTCGCCAATTCGAACTCAGGAACATACTTCCCAAAATGTATTGTAACATGAAGTATTCCGTCAATCATTTACAAAATGATAAAATAGTAATATAATATTTGTACTTTTAGCTATAATATATAAAGTAGATATTTTATTTTATAAACAAATTATAAACAAACGACAATTCATATTTTTACGTGTGTTTAAATACGATTTTTCTCAGTGGCATAAAACTCTATATAACACTTATGTTTATATAATAAATGTTATTACGTATTCTTTTAGCTTTCGTTTGCTGCAAAATTTAACCTTAGACATTTCATAAAAATTTCAAAAAATTTCAGAAAACTTCAACTGTTTTTTGCTGTATAATTTTTTAAATTTATCTTTAAAATAGTTTCTGACATTACGTTGTTTCCTCAAAATTCAAATTAGTAAACTTGCTAAAATACCTTTTAGGTTTAATCGATATTATATTAATAACCTCACAGAGTGACATACTATACGCTTTTGCAAATCCACAAACTAAAATATGTTTAAAACACTTCAAAGTGTGCTTTTTCAGCCATTCGACTGTTTCTCGTTTATCTTCTTTTGAAGACTCTATACTTCATTTTTGATGCATATATTAACAAAATATTTATTCGTAAATCTTTAAATGTTTATCCGTATGTTCCTCTCGACCTGACTTGAACCGTCCATGGCATCGCGGCGGACGACTTTGGATTCCGCTATGTTATTATATTTTTTGGAGAGTATAAGCAAGTAATAGAACAAGTAATGCCTTACTGAAGATTAAATCTTCTTCTAGCTTCAACAATTGAAGAAACAAATTCAAAATCAAGGAAACAAAATTCTAAGTCAAGGAAACACAATTCAAAGTCAAGGAAATATGATTAAAAAGCTGGAACAAGAATATCAAGGTAACAAAATGAAATGATTAATGAATAACTATTAGTATAGGTAATAGTATGGTTTCGAGTGCAATTTGGAAAAAACATGCACGAGTGAGTTTTTCAAAGACGATCAAAATTGCACGAGTCCGAAGGACGAGTGCAATTTGACGTCTTCGAAAACTCACGAGTGTTTGTTTTTCCAAATTTCACGAGAAACCATACTATTACTTATTAATAATATACATGAAAAAATTACACGCTTTGATGACACTTGTGCACTCACCTACGCCGTTTAAGCATTGTTTTCGTTGCTTGTCAGCAAACTTTTTCAGTCTATATGTGCTCCTTGAACTTAAATTGTTGTATTCACGTACGATTTTCCATTGAAAGTGTAGAAAAAGTCGTCAAAAAGTGAAAATTTACATTGCTAATATCCGCCGCCATGTTGATTTTTCTTGCCTCGTTTCCAAGCTCTGATCTTGTTTTGTTAATTTGCACTGCTGTAATGAGGCCCTGTTAGGGTTTTAGGATTATGGATTATTTGGCTTTTTTGAGTAGGATTACGGATTATTGGGCATAAAAAACGAGATTATGGATTATTTGGGTAGGAATTTAGGATTACGGATTATTGTTAAGTCAATATCATAAATCAATTTTTGCTATTGACAATGAAAATAATTAAAAGGTAAAATTTAAAGGTAGAGATGCCAGTCAACATAAATAACATCACCAACATGCCGGAGACACAGATTAAAGACATTAAAATCTGTTTCGAGCCGGAACGCACGCATCAAAATGGCGACCGCATCAACATGTACATCGGTCGCATGAATATGTTTACTTTTGATACTTGTACTGTTCATGTTTGTTGAATATATTTTAGGGATATTTTTAAAAATGGGATACGGATTATTTTCAAATTTTAACTTGGATTATGGATTATTCACACACCTCCCTAACAGGGCCTCTGTAATTGCACAGTGTGCAATTTCAAAAATAATTGCACTGCTCTTAGCCAATCAGAATTGAGCAATTTTTTCATCTATATTATTAATAAGGTTATAGATTTTCAGAAAGTTGAAAAATGAATCTCTCGTATAAACAAAATAATTAAAACCGTTATGTTTTACAGATATTGTGAACCGCATTGACAGGTTACATGCACCTGCGTCTTGTTCAGCTTTGTTAAAACAACGTCCTTCAACAACCAATGGAGCGTATTACATAAATCCCCAAGGACTCAGTTCATCACCATTGGTTCAAGTGTACTGTGATATGACCTCAAAGAATGGTGTCGGTGTGACATTGATTGGACATGACAGTGAATCAAAAACATGTACGAAGGGATATGATCTTCCAGGTTCTTACAAACGAAAGATTAACTATGACATTTCCATGGAAAATATTGTTACCATTATGAAGCAGTCCAAGAATTGTGAACAGTTTATCAAATATGAATGTTATGATAGTGTTCTTACGTACCGCCCTACAGGTCAAATTTACGGTTGGTGGGTATCGCGTCAAGGTACAAAGATGAATTACTGGGGCGGAGCGGCAGTCAACAGTGGAAAATGTGCATGTGGCAACAGCTGTGCAGGCGGATACAAATGTAATTGTGACAAGAATGACAAAACATGGCGTGAAGACAGTGGATACCTGACAGACAAGAACACACTGCCTGTTACACAACTGAGATTTGGAGATACCGGTGACAAGGGGGAGTCAGGATATCATACACTTGGGAAATTACGATGTTGGAGTTAGAATCGACAAGACTAATGATAATAATATATTAGAATAGTTTAACATCAAAGTAGAACTTGTAGGACTACTTACTTCGTGCAGTCGAACGCCAAAAACGCCTATTCGAAGTTAGTGCTATATTTAAAGACCAACATACAGTATCTTATAGATGTCTTTTAATGTAAACTAGAAAATAACCGAATCTGTTTTAAGTTTAAAGTATTGTAGACTGATGCAAAAACGTTGCACTAGAATCTAGATTGAAATAAATAAAAGTGGGTAATCAAAATGTAGTAACGTGTTGTTCTTTATTTGGTATTTCAGAAAATGCCAGTCTTAGAGCATTAACGCAGTGACGCCTCCCTAAGACAATTAACAAATAAAGGGTTCAACTATTGCAATGAATTGAAATAAGAATAACATGAGAGTTCGTCGGAAAAACTAAGGCAAGTTAAAGTGGATTAAGGGATCGGGGAGTTAGGGGTCGGGATGGGGACGGTGTTAGTGTATGTGCCTTTAACCTATGTGACCCGGCGTCCCGGGAAATCCCCCCCCTAAATATGCCCCGGGCCGAACAGCTTAGAGCCAATAGAGCTATTTATAGTCTAAATAAAGTAAATTTGGTTTAGGTTTCCTCTTGTATAATAATACTGGACCAAAAAGGAATGGTCTTTACTGGATCTCCTGTATAAAAAATACTCCAATATACCTTTATTTCTCTTCCTTGTACGACGATTGCCTTCATAAAGTAAAGACGCCACTGCTAATATGCCCAGAACAACAGTACAGTATATCATAGAAAAACTTGGATCAACTAGTTTGGTTGAGCGAGTCACGGATTCACTAAGTTTCGGTTCCTATAAATCAAGGAGATATTGAAGAAACATTGACAATACAGTCGAGTAGAAACAATACCAAATCAATATATACCTCAATGGTTGCGACAACTTTGCGAAGTTCTTCAAAAATCATAGCACGGTTTTCCTAGATAAATTTTGTAAAACATGTCTGTAATTTCATGGCGTCCCCAGCCAAGAGAAGACCATAAGTGGACTTATGCTCAAAGATCTTTCTCAAACGAAAATATTCGCTGAATAATTCCTTTCTCGCCCCAGCTACGTATGTGTCCACAACAAGTCCATCCACCTTCCTTTCTTTCAAGACTGAAACCATGTCTTCGACATTGTAGCACACTGCTGAAAATATAACCATTGATGATTAGGGTAAATCATCAATTGGGGAAGCACGGGTGGCAGATGCGGTTAGCGCGCTGACTCTTACCTCTAAGTTAAGCCTGCTATACTGCAGGTCGGGACCAGGGATTTCCTCAGGTTGGGCAACTTCCCTGTGCTTGATAAACTCGTGTGAGTAGAGATTGGTTGGTTCTCTCTTGTGCTTCGAGGGTTTTTCTCCGGGTACTCCGGTTTTCCTCCCTCGCTAAAAACTAACCCTTAGGCACTAACCTTAACTAACCCTGGAAACCTTGTCAATTGGGTTGCAAAACCTGTTAAGGCTTTCCGTCCACCTCAGAGTGGTAAACACAATAAACTAATCTCAGATAGGGATTTTGATAGGGATTATTTACTTAATACTTATTTGCCAAAGTTGGATTACCATTTTTTTATACACCCTGTATATATCATCATATATTGTGTACACCTAAGCTTGCCTCTATATCTATATATCTTGTAAAGAACAACCATAGATGGCTTGACAACTCTGTCTAAATCTCCTCCCATTGTAGAATAAAATGTACAGTACTAACCTTTGTATTGTTTCAGGCAGAGTTGTTAACGTGTCCTATGTTGCAAGTCCAAGTAAGTCTAAGTCAAGTCATTCCTGCAAGTCCAAGTCAAGTCACAAGTCATTTAGTTTAAGTCCAAGTCAAGTCACAAGTCATTCACTCCGAGTAGCAAGTCAAGTCATAAGTCATTTTCTCTGTGCGTCGCTATTTTATATCAGAAATTTTATCACGAAGTCGCGAAAAAAACAGATTGGTAGGAAAATACCCCAGCGCAAATTCTGTCGATGCGCCAACTTCTACAACACGCCGATCGATCGAGCAAGACGACGAATTTACAATGCCAGTGGTGGAAAACTTGATTTTCACTAGATATTTTCGAGTTTGGCCCCGCGCCGCACGTTCAATGTTGGTATCACAAAAAAGTAATACATCGCAAACGAGACATCTCCTGACATGAGCGCAACATTGAAACGGGTGGGGGGAGCGAGGGGGGAGTAATTACGTTAAAAAACGTTGTAATAACTATATTTCTTCATTGAAGCTATATTGTCCCAAAGTATTATGGCAAAGATTGTCTGTAAACGCATCGCCATTATCCGATCCATACAAATACTTTAACGGTCACAGATTTTACGCAGTAACTCTACGTGATTTATTCATGGACTGACCTCAATCCGGTGGAAAATGTTTTCCACATAGCAATGTACAGATGCAGGTTCGACACACAGGGAATCAATCATGAAACATGGACGGAGTTCAAGGATAGGGTTTCTAAAACATTGCTAGATACTAGTGTAGATTTGTCCATAATTTACCATTAAGTATGCCTAGACGCGTCTGCGCAGTCACAGTGATTGCTGGAAAGGGCTACAGAACAAAATACTAGTTTATTGATTAAACACGTGACATTCACATTGAGCTCACTAGGAGACGGTTCTCACCACGAATCTTACCTAAATATTTACACCTTATATGCGCTGTAAATTACTTCTTAGTAATTTATATTTAACAAAGTCGCTATGGAGGACTGACATCATGCATATCAGATACGCCAGCATGATTTTATAACTTTTAAGGACGATATAACCAAGTGAGAGATGATTGTTGAGCAACGATTCTCACTTCCGTTATAAAGTAAACAGTGAGATATCAAGTTCATTTACTGATTTCTGGTGAGAACCGTTAAAAATAGACCATTATTTCCTATTTAATGAAGTTTATTATGTTGAAATACAGGGTGTATAAAAAAAACCGCAATCCTCGATTCACATGTCGATTTTGAAAATAATAGAGCAGTAAAGCCTATATGTTTACATTCATTTGAAAGCTTAGCCATTCAGCTTTCCAACGATGGGTTACTTTTTAAATTTGAACAGTGGGTTCGCGAAATATTTTACTTTAAGCATCTGAGATTGGAAAGATGAAAATTCGAGATGCAATAATAAAGCGGCCCTGAATAGACGAACTCATTTCGTAAAAATCCCCGAAACTATCAAACCTTTTTCCTGACAGCAGATTAAAATCAAGTAACCACGGCTTTCTACGCACCATTTTTAACTCTAGCACTGTTTACGCATTGAAGGAAATCTTGCGAATGAGCAGCACACCCATAAACTGTACCCAAATGCCTTTAGTACAAAGAGGGCCATTGTATGCATGATGGTGACAGCTATCTTTGGGAGAACTTTCTGATTGGTTAGACCCAAGTTTACATGCCAAGTTTCCAAAGTTCAAGTTCTTATCGTATTTTATATTTATTAACAGGACACGAGAATAAACGCCTTGTTCTAACAAGGTACTTGAGTTTTCCCTGAGCTATAATTGTTGGCGCATGCACTAATTGTGCTGACAGACTGGCAAGGCCCTAGGGCAAATGTAATCTTCTTGAACATATTACTTCATTAATCCCAATTTTTAGCTTTGCATAAATTGAATATATATTTTAACTATACTAAAATAGTTTTACTATAACATTGTTTTTGTAGACATTGTGTTATAGAAATTAGTAAATATATAATGTATGTGCTTAAAAACCCGAGAAAAAACTATATTTAATAGTGAGATCCGTGTATGAGTCGAGTGAGCTTGGTTCACTAAATTGTTTGTTGACAGACAAGCATATGATTATCGCTAATTATCTTATCGTGTCACCATATTATTGTTTGCTAATGTTCGG
Source organism: Trachythela sp. YZ-2020 (assembly GCA_016169945.1). NCBI lineage: Eukaryota > Metazoa > Cnidaria > Anthozoa > Malacalcyonacea > Clavulariidae > Trachythela > Trachythela sp. YZ-2020. Next base: position 43,696 of record JADLSH010000013.1, on the reverse strand, counting down.
CATTCTTAAAAATAAGCTTCGCAAAGCAAGGACCACAAGGTTCGACTTATTTTTGCTCATCTTTTGGTATTTGACGAAGTAATTTGAACACACGCCATCAGACATCCATCATTTCAGTGTTGACCCAATCCACACTTACCCCATTCACTAAGGCGAGAGGGCCAGCGTCAATAGTCGCGAGAAACGGCGTATCCTTCTCTAGCACAAGAACTTTTTTCATGAAGTTCCACATTTGCGCAAACCCATCTCTTATAAACATGTCCGAAATGTGATTAAGTTTACAGTTTAAAGCGCAGTTTTACTCACAAGTAAAAATACTATAAGAAATGTCCACCCTTCCCGAAAAATGACCTACATATAGACCACACAATTAAGCTCCTCTGAATGGAAAAAATACCTGTTCTTAGTTCTAAAGTAATAAATATACTTTTTAAGTGAAATAATCTGACTAAGAAAATTATTTGATGTCACTATGTATACAAGTGTGCTAACATCAGGCAATCTTTGCCAGAAACTATGGGACAAATATTGCAATTCCATCACGCATCTTATGGCAAAGATTGTCTGTAAACGCATCGCCATTATCCAGAAAAGTAATTTAACGGTAACAGACCAGTCATTTACGCAGTAACTCTACGGGATTTATTCATGAACTGACCTCAATCTGGTGGAAAATGTTTTCCACATAGCAATGTACAGATGCAGGTTCGACACACAGGGAATCAATCATGAAATATGGACGGAGTTCAAGGATAGGATTTCTAAAACATTGCTAGATACTAGTGTAGATTTGTCAATAATTTACTATTAAGTATGCCTAGACGAGTCTGCGCAGTGATTGCTGGAAAGGGGGACAGAACAAAATACTAGTTTATTGATTAAACACGTGACATTGATATTGAGCTCACTAGGAGACGGTTCTCACCACGAATCTCACCTAAATACTTACGCTTTATATGCGCTGTAAATTACTTCTTAGCAATTTATATTTAACAAAGTCGCTCTGGAGGACTGACATCATGCATATCAGATACGCCAGCATGATTTTATAACTTTTAAGGACGATATAACCTAAACCAAGTGAGAGATGATTTTTGAGCATCGATTCTCACTTCCGTTATAAAGTAAACAGTGAGATATCAAGTTCATTTACTGATTTCTGGTGAGAACCGTTCAAAATAGAACATTATTTTCTGTGTATTTTAACTATACTAAAATAGTTTTACTATAACATTATTTTTGTAGATATTGTGTGATAGAAATTAGCAAATATAAAATGTATGTGCTTAAAAACCCAAGAAAAAACTATATACACAACTCACAAGTCACAACCGTAACTCTTAGAAGCAAGATTTTTTTAATCAAGTTTCTATTGGAAAGTTTTGGGAAACAGGTTTCATAATACAGTTAACATTGTAAGGTGTTGTGTTTACCGTTAGTTAATATGGCATATAATGATATATGCAGTTCGTATTGCGCTTTTACTTCATGCCCTTGTCTACCGCCAAAACGGCAACAGCAAGATGACTATTTAATACCATAGGGCAGATTGAACAAGGCAAATTTAACCGCCAACATCAGTGTTGAAACATCTTTTTAAAGCATCCTGTTTGCGCAATTATAGTCCAGTATGCGAATTTTTTTCATTTCTTGTTCGTTTTTAGTAAACTTATACCCTATTGGCTGCACGTACAGTGACAGTATGAATGCTGAGAGAGGGAGTTTTGCAAAAACAAACAAGCTGAGGCCAACAAGCTGAATTTTTAGCTCATTCTTCATGCTTATAAATTATATTATTAAATATAACCATTTTTTTTCACCACCAATTCTTTTTAATTTTTTTTTTTTGTATTTTTGTTGTGTTTCAACATTTGCATTCTTTCATCTCAGAAGAGAAGATACTTACTCTAACTTATAATAGTCAGTCATGCGTAGTCCAAAAAGAGAAGAAGACAAGCTAGTACTAGTTGCTAAGTTTGCAGTTAATAATGTGAATTTCTTGAAGCATTTAGGGCTAAGTGATGTTAAAAAAAAAAAAAAAAAACATTTATTATTATGTGCTAACTTTATTCTTAATTTGTAATCCTTGCTCAGAGAACGGCTGCCTTTCCGTTGCTACTTCACTTCATCACAACTGATAGTATCCGTCGAAGTCCTTTCTTAGCAAGCTAATGCTTTTCACATTTAATAATTAATCCACTCAACAACAAAAAAAAGTATAAAAACGTACTAACGATGATATGCTGCATCAAAAGCACGATTTTATTCCCACACATAAAATGTCAACTATTTCCAGTTGGCCGATAGCCAGTCTACATGGTCAACGGCAATGTGTGCAACTGGACTTTCATCAGATAAATTGGCGGAAATTAATAACAGTACATATGGATTGTTTCAACATTAAATTCATGCGCCTAACTTCTGTTATGCTATATTGCTACATAGTTCTTCTAGTAGAATAATTGTACGTGTACAGTGTATATAGCCTCGAAGAAAGCTTGTTTTTTATTTATTGAAAATTTGATATAGAAAAAGCCATTATCACTGCATCAGGTATTTATGAACATGGTTTATGAGTTTCTTATAGTGTATGATCCACTAAAACATTCAGCAATATTTTCTGAATAGTTCACAAACAAATCTTCAGAAAATTTTGAAGAATAATTAGTTCACCAGATCGGTAAATGAATCAAGAACGTTCATGAATCATTCATGAACATAATTTAATGAAAAGATGGTTCCATAAAATTCATTAAAATTTCATGGTAAGTTCACGAACCAAATTCTATGAAATTTTCATGAATCATTGTGCATGAAATAATTAAATGAATATTCATGAACATTCATGAACTATGCTGTTAATGAACAAAAAATTCATGAACAATTTGTCATTCATAAAATGTTCATGAACGGAACATGAAGATTCACGAACACTTCATGAACACTTGTTCATGAACTTTTGTTAAAACGTTTGATGAACAGGGCATGAACTGTTCATGCATATGCATGAACGTTCATGAACGAACCATCAAAATTCATGACTTCATGAACAAATTCTCGCCGGGGACTGGTCATGCTGTATTTCATGTTGGATAAACGTTTTGTTATCATGAAACAAGCTGATTTCAGGTTGTAGTTGCATGATTATCTCATTGAACTATTGAAGTTTCGGGGCTTCGGTGGCGCAGTCGTCAGAGCAAGCGCCTTTCACCTCTGAGTCTTGAGTTCGATTCTCGTTGAGGACACTCATCACACTCATGTGAAAAGAATAAGTCAACGCTCTGTCGAAAGTCGTGGGTTTTCTCCGGGCACTCCGGTTTCCTCCCACAGGGAAAGTTGACTGGGTGGGTTAGGATAGACAGATTAGGAAAGTAATATCACAATTGTAAAAATAAATAATGTAGGTTAAGTACATAATATAGGTAAGCTAGATACTTGATGTAATCGGTCACTGAAAAGCCCCAATGGGGAGTGAGCTGAATAATGTATGTATGTAAGTAATAGCAGGGCTTTTTTTAACTAATGTACTGGGGGGGCAAAAGCCCCCCCCCAGCCCCCATGTTGCCCCCCCCCCAGTAAGCTATTTTGCCCCCCCCCCCCAGTGAAGGTCTCTTTTGTCCAGAATATAAGCAAAAAAGGAGGAAAAAGAGGAAAGTTATTGTATTCTCACAACAAAACCTGGCTCCGTTTAGATGGGATATATAAAAAATTGTCCCTGAAAATGCAGGAAATCAAGCCACAGAGACTCGTGAATACAAAAAAAATTCAGGGGTAGGACCCCCAGACCCCCTTCAACTTCCCACACCTGTAATACACCACCTACTTGTTAGGTTCCCTTTCGATGATGGCCCCCCCACTAACGCGTTATTAAAAAATGCCCTGAGTAATAGAAAGATAATTGCAGCAACTTATGGAAAACCAGTAATTGGTTTAAATTTCACCGTGCAGTGGTTGTACGCCCTGTCTACCCCAAGCCGTACATTTACATTGACTGGGCATGATAATGTGTAATATATATATTTCCTCCTCCAAGAAGCTCTTAATTGTGCAAAGATTGTTAATTCTTTATTAAAAAACATATGATATAGAATGTACCCTTGGAGTTAAATAAATATGTTCAATATGTGTTTTCAGCCATTTAATAATTAAACAATAGAGTACGTACTTAGTTTTTGTTAATATTTATTAAATAATCGATCATTTGTATGTGTGACTGATAAAGATTTTATAACATTTCAAACATTAATTATTGATTTTGCAAAAATGAAATGATTGTGAACTGTGCTTTTACCTCTATTTGATTTGGATTCTTTTCAGGCAATCAGGCCGGGTTGGCAACTTGCAGCCATATTTTTCTGGCTTTTCAGCACTTTGGAAAGCTACAATTACAGGTAAACTACGTCAAGCGTTCCTCTTTTCAGTTCCTAATTCAATTGCAATTTTCCTAATTACCTTTGCAATTTTCAAAACGTTTGTTGCAAATCCCTTGAGGAAATTTGCAATGTTCCTGGAACATGGGATTTGCAATGAATTTTTTGCAAATTGAAAAGGTAATTAGGAAAATTGCAAATGAATTAGCAACTGAAGAGGAACGCCTGACGTAGTTTACCTGTAATTTCTCCCCCCCTAATGCCCTGAAATCAGACCCGAACTGAGTTGTTCTAACAAGCTGAATATACTTGTCATCATGGCTGTTTTGGCATTGTTAAAACAATGATTTTCACAGTTGTTGACAATAAAAAACATGAATGATATCATGTTGATTTGTGTTGTTCGAACAACATTGTTCATGTCGCTGGATACTGTTAAAACAGCATTGAACAAACATGTCAACAAGGCTGTTTTCGCATTGTTAAAACAATAAAAAACATCGATGATATCATGTTGATTTGTGCTGTCCCAACAACATTGTTCAAACCTTGTAACAACCGTAAACAATATTGTTTCGACAGGCATGAACAACATTGTTGACAACTTGTCCAGGGGGTGCAGCACAACATTGTTCAACCTTGACGGGTACAATGTTGAACAAGTTGATGACAATGTTGCATCAACTTGTTGATTTTTACGCGTGTATGTAACAGCTAATAAACTCTCCTTAAACATGAAAAAAACTGAGTTCATGATAATAGGATCAAGACATCGCCTAAATTCAATTGAAAATAGCCCAGTATAGTAACATTAGGGGGAAACAATATCAAACGCGTTTCTGAAAAAAAGTCTCTTGGCATGATTCTAGATGATCAACTGAAGTGGGACAAACACAATGATGCACAATGTAAAGTAATTTCAAATAATATCGCCCTTTTGAAAAGGGCAAGATCATTTGTCCCTAGAGAAACTTTAGTAAAAATGTACAATGCCTTAGTGTGGCCACACTTCAATTATTGTTCAACAATCTGGAACGATGGGTCTTGCTCGATAATTAATAAATTATTTAAATTACAAAAGAGAGCTGCGCGTGTGATAACTGGGACACGTACGATGTTTGTTCCACACAAATACTAAATAATCTTAATTGGCTTCCAATTGAGGAGCTTTTAAAAAAGAGAGAAGTAATAAAGACATTCAAAGCGTTAACTGGTCGATTGCCTCAATATCTTGCAGAACTGTTTGCAAAATGTCAAAATAACAGTTACAATTGAAGTAATCAAACTAAATTAGCGCTCCCAAAACCTAAGACAAATTTCCTTAAAAGGAGCTTCTCGTATAGAGCTACGAAGTCGTGGAACGAGCTTCCAAGTGAAACCATTGAAAATTACAATAAGCTATCAATCTTGTCGTTTAAACGACGATTATATAAGTAGGTATAAAGTTGGTGTTAATAATACTGATACTTTTGTAAATAGTCTTTACTTATTTGTCTATATATATTTTGTATTTCATAGTTTAGTATATACACGGCCCTTTGAAAACCAGTACTGTAAATACTTATCCACTGAATAGGCTACCGTGTGTAAAGATTTTTAATTAAAGATTAAAGATTTCGGACATGTTTATAAGAGATGGGTTTGTGCAAAATGTGGAACTTCATGAAAAAAGTTCTTGTGCTAGAGAAGGATACGCCGTTTTTCGCGACTATTGACCCCGGCCCTCTCGCCTTAGTAAATCGGGCAAGTGTGGATCGGGTCAACACTGAAATGATGGATGTCCGATGGCGTGTGGTCAAATTACATCGTCAAATACCAAAAGATGAGCAAAAACAAGTCGAACCTTGTGGTCCTTGCTTTGTGAAGCTTATTTTTAAGAATGTCGAACATTAGCAAACAATAATATGCTGACAGGATAAGATAATTAGCGATAATCATATGCTTGTCTGTCAACAAACAATTTAGTGAACGAAGCTCACTCGACTCATACACGGATATAGGCATAGACCACAAGGCAGTCAGTTGTCTTTCTTGTCAAGTGTCAACTAAGCCTTGTTAAACTAAGAATTTTGTGGTAATTTTGCACTAATTGAATGCATGAATCAGATGAATGAGATGATGAACATTTCATGAATATTCATCATGAATTGTGCCATCAAATGTTCATGACAATTCATGAATTACTTCATGAACATTTCATGAAAGAGTGATCACGAATAATTCATGATCTATGGAAACATAAAAGATCATGAACTATTCTTGAACAACAATTTTCATGAACTGTGCCATTTAATGTTCATGAGAAAATTAATGAATAGTTCATGAATATTGTTCATGAAGTGCTCATAAAAAATGCATGAACAATAGTTCATGAACCGTTCGTGAACAGAAATGTTCATGAATTTATTGTTCATGAACTGTTGTTTTCATGAACTGTGCCATTTAATGATCATGCACATTCATGAACAGTCCATGTTCATGACCAGGAACGGTTGCGAAAAATGCAACACTAGGTCCTCTGGAAACTTCAAAGAAGTTTACCTTATCACAACCCGCACACCCAATAACCTATATATACAGAACTTACTGTTACAGCTCAACAACTGGCCTCTGTAGCTCAGTTGGTTAGAGCGCTGCACCCGAATCGCAGGGCCGTGGGTTCAATTCCTGCCAGAGGACCTAGGCTGTTGCATTTTTCGCAACCGTTCCTGGTTAGGTCTTAAATTGTGTATATATCTACTCACTTGGATTATCCACCAAACCCAGTATATATATTAACCAAAGTTAATAGCTAGAGAACCATGCGCGTTCCGGAAGTTGGGTGCCGCGATAAATAGCCTGCTCGTAGACGTTGTTTTTCTCACGCCAAGCGACGACAACGTCTATTTTGATCGTCCAATCAGAATCTCTGATATAAAAGCGTGATTCTTGCGAAAATGTATAAATTAATTATAGCAATTTGCTCAGAGCTTCGTTGAACCCCATATTGAATTTAAAATTATGCTAATTATGCTGAATATACCGCAAAACGTCACTTTCCAGAAGTTGGAAGGTAAATTCTGATTGGTTGAGGGGAAAATAGCAGAACTCGTTCTGGCGCTCAGTTCAGCAGACGTTTGTTTTTAACAATGTCTGCGAGCAGCGGCTAACGGACCAACTGCCATGTAGCGTACTAAATATAATCTTTACTTGTAGCAACCTCGTACCCAGGGCCTTCTCGCGGTTAAAAAACTTCGGCAAAGAAAGCGAAGACTCTAGCAAACAGTGGTCACGTGACTCCACGCAATATTTTACTTTTCGATCGATCTGGGAGGTGAGAGCCGATTCGATTCTATTAAACATGGTGGCGCGAAGGAGTGAAGGTTTTATTAATAAACTTTCCTACTGATATCGGGACATTCTACGAGGTTTTTTCAAGAAATTATGGAATAGCAAACAGTTGTACTTATCAAAGATCAAGAATCAAAAGAGATGAGTCTAAAGTCTACTGTAATTTCTTATCCAGCTGTTTGTGTGAAGTTTTATAAAGATTGTTCAAAATATGACCATCAGTATCTTTTACGAATTTACCAAAGAATATGAATTGCGATTTATAAATATTCCGTAATGTGCCTGTAAAATGTGAAGGGAACATTTACGGACTCGAATCGCAAAAGCTGTCATACTGTTATGTATGCACCATGGTTGTAGGCTGCGTGGCAGGCATTCTATTGTGGGGGAGGGAGTTTTGTTTAGAGCGCGCTCTTTTTTTTTGAGAGCGCGCGCTAGGTGAGAAGTTAGGGGGAGGAGAAAAATGTTGCCTGTCCCTTCGCTTTTTCCCCTTCCCTAACGGCCTAACTTCTCACCTAGCGCGCGCTCTCAAAAAAATAGAAGGCGCTCTAAACAAAACTCCCTCCCCAACAATAGAACGCCTGCCACGCATGCTACCATGGTTGTAGCATAGAATAGGAAATGACTAGAAGGGCCACTTGAGGCCGAACCTTTGAAGTTTTTGACGCTGCGCATGTCGCATTATACGCATGTTCATTACCATTATTCTAGCCAGTCAATTGCATTTTCTGGCCACGAGTAAACACGTTGAACTGGCTGGTCTGCCATTATTCTGGCCAGAAAACTGCATAAAAATAGGGGGTCACGTTGCACTGCTGAGTGGCCTTTCTGGTCATTTCCTATTCTGTGGTTGTAGTCACTAGTTAATAATTTTAGGACAAGTCACAGAAACCGCAGAAAATTTTTCGTCAATAATTTTAGGGGAAATATTTTCTCAAATAAATATTTTCACACCGCACTTCAGAGTATAATGCAATAAATATAATATTTTCATAGAGGCAACTGTACACTGTAGCCTTTTGTTCGGTATAAATATTAGTAGTGAGTCACCTGTTTTAGAATTTCCTGACAACATGCCCTGGCTCTCCCCAAATTTTTGGCCTCAACCAATGTTACCACATGTGATTTCTAACTTGTGCATAAAGCATGGTAGGTAGGTAGGTAATACTTTATTTAAAATAAAAAAAGAGAATACGCTAGCCCCATCAAATCTAGGCTGGTTTCCATAGGGGACGTGTTTAAGTATTAAAAACGTTAAAAGAAAATTACTCTAAATACTTACACACAAACACATATATGCATATACCTAGGAAGCATGTCGTTATCCAACTATTGACTTAAGCTGGCTCCCTACAATTTGTGAAATATGGTTAATTTATGATTTAGATTGGTTTTTTTTGAAGAACTGTTACTTGTTAGCAAACAAAAATAGTACCACATATATTGAGAAACATTCTAAGAGTCGGAAACTTCTTCAGATAATCTATTTTTCTACAGGAAAACGTTTCATGAAATAAAAAATGTGGGTAACCAGGGGTTTTTTAGAGTAAAGTAAGTGCCTTATGACGTAATTTTTGTAAACAAGTTGTTTTGTAACAAGTAAAAATTATTTAAAAAGTTTGATCTAAATCGTAAATTTTTCACATTTCAAAAAATTGTAGGGAGTGACCTTAAACGAATGAAGCGACTCGGCCAATTTTGCTTCATTTGGTAGTTGATTCCAGAGCATAGCGCCGCTATATTTTTTTTAAAGAAATTCTCGTTTCGGCTAAGGAAGTGTAAGGTCTGTCGCAGTACTTCGGAGATGATAATTAGTTTGATCTATTTCTCTTCTCACCATGACTTGGCACCAGACCGTCTATTTTCGAGTGTGTTCCAAGAAAGCATGTTAAGAAGATCAGCTGAATGAGTATCATAATTAGCACCCGTTAAGACTCTTGCTATACGAAACTGAAATCTTTGCAACTTGTCTCTTAGCAACTTACCAGTAATGATTATTTCAACTTTCTCTCAAACTACAAATTGAGTTGTCGAATAGAAATTATTCTTAGTCCTCTGTCCATAGTCTGTAGATAAGTAGAACCCTTAATCTTAAAAAAAACAGTGTTTACAAGGTAAATATATAATTATTTCATATCACATAAATGGGTCATTGCAGAAAACATCCACCTCTCCCCCATAGAGATTGGGGGGGGGGGGGGCGTGTGCTTATTTGCAAGGAGCTCAGTAATTTATCCAAAATGGCTCTACTCATCAAGTCTATCATGATATGCAAACCTTATTTTAAGGTAAACTTGGGATTCAAATAATATTTCTACAGTTTGTTTTTAACATTTGATTCATTTCAACAGGCACAATTTACCATTATTTTGAGTGGCGAAACCTAAACCTGGTAACTGGAACCTCCTGGAAAATTAAAACATATAATTACTCTACACATTATGTTTTCTTTGTAGTGAAGAGGGGCTTAACAGAGAGAGAGGAGGCTTAATAAGTTTTCTTTTCTCTAAATGAGGGGGCTTATTAGAGGAATTACTATACCATTACGTAAATGAAAAAAATAGGTACACTGTAGCATATGTGAAGAGCTCACATCCAGTCCACGCGGAGAACATGTGCTCGAGACTGTCATTCAAAAAACATGAGAAAGAGCTTGGATCGATAGAAGACCTTTCAAACAAATTTATAATTTATTTATTTATATAATGCAACAGTTTAATTAAATTGTTTGACATGGTCCAAGTGTTTATTTCGTGACTTGGATAACACATACATGGATTTTAGTTTGAAAACAGGACCATGCATAGAAATATGTTGATGCAATGACATGAAATGACCATTTACTCAGAGTAAAGATTAAACCATTGTGTGCCAGCATTCTTCCCTTGACTAGTAAAATCGTCTGCCATTACACAGAGTAAAATAATAAAGTAGGGCACACATTAGGGTGCATTTCCACTTAAAGGGTTAAGGCATAAGGCTATTTCAAATATTACAACAAAACTGCACATGTTTCTGAATGCTTTTATTAATAACAGACAATTATTGTGGTTTTCCAAGTTACATTTACGTACATTTTATTTTGATACTACCAACAAATCCCGATATACAGTCGAACCTCTAGCTGCCCTCTATTAAACAGCCACCCTGAGCACCCTCTATTCAACAGTCGGGCATTAAAGTCCAAAAATATTCCAAATACAATTACTATAATATTTCCTCTATTAAGCGGTCACAAAACCGAGCCTCTTGGGTAGCTGTTTAATAGAGGTTCTACTGTATTCAAATATGAATTTTAACCCATTAGTATGCAAGATTCTCCCTTTGACAAGTAACATCATCTGGCATTAGGCATAGTAAACTAATAGAGCCGGACACATTTGGGTGCACTGCAGCTTTAGTTTTCTTGAGTCTTGAAGAGCATGGATTGTTGTTATATAGATTCCAGGTAACAAAAACCATGCTGCACAGTTGCATTTAATATTATATCAATTGTGATCCATCAATTTCATTTGCTACATATGTTTGTAGTTTGTACCCAGCTTCATGGGACCAGTAAACAAGGCATTATACTGCACAAGATATTTAAAACGATTAAAAGAAAACGATTCTGTATTGTAATCAATATTAATGCAGATGTAATCATAGGAAGCAAATATGGCCAGTGATCTAGTACTGTAACTTGACTATCAAGTTATATATATTTGATTTTTTGTTAAAAATATTTTATATTGTACAATCATATTTTTAAAATGTGAAGATGGAGTTATACCGTAAAATATTGTAATTTACTAAAATAAGTATTTCCTAAGCCTGTGGTCTGGCTTTTTGACACACTCATGGAATACACAATATTTGATGACAAGGCCTTAATAAGGCCAGGTTAGTTCGAAGTTGTACTTGTAGGCGGAAACGCCGGAAAGTTTTATTTGTAGGGCACCGCATTTTAGTACTGTACGTGTCTGGTTTTAATTACATTTTGCATTTGTGAAATTTGTGATAAAATACAACTGGCTACGCAAGTTCAGCAATGACAGAGTTCGGCGGCAATTTTTTATCATGTTGATGTCGTTGGGTTAGGCAGTAGGTCTTTCACTTTTTACTGTAAGGAAACAAAGGCAAAAAAACTCATTATATGGGTCATTAACCCCTTTTGAACAAAAATCTCGTCATGGTCATTAAAGATGCGACCGAGTCAAAGCAAACGGTAGATTCTACACAAAATCAAAACAATGCGCTGTAGATTTATTAGATGTTTTGTTTCAGCTTAACAAACCTGCTGTATTTCAGATTCCTCAATAAATGTTGCAACTGCGCAATTCAGCGAGAATGTAGATCAAACAACAATTACCCCAGTCACTAAATTTGCCTATTTTTTTTTAATTGCTTTTTCCATCAAGTACGATACTGTACACAAACATACATATAAAACATACATAATACAATTAAATAAACTAAGTTGATGGTTGGGTAACCGCAACAGCCTTAAACCAATTACTGCGGGCCTAAAATTGCGAGAATTGCCCGAAGATAAAGTGAAATATACCATCCAAGCGTTCCTTTCACATCGGAAGGGTATAATATAATAATAATATATAAAGATTTATACAGCGCTTAAATTATATAAAATATTCCAAAGCGCTTTACAACAATGAAGTTCTACTATATACAAGCAGCTAAAATATTAAGAATTAAGGTATAAGTGTCTATAAATCTAAAAGTTAGAATCGAAAGCTTTCTTAAAAAGGAAAGTCTTTAATTGAGATTTAAAACAGTCAATTGTTTTACTATTTCTAATACCATAAGGTAGCATGTTCCAAATTGACGGAGCTGCATGCACAAATGCTCGATCACCAAGAGTCTTGGCTCTAGTTTTTGGGATAAAAAGTAGTCCCTGATCATCAGATCTCAGTTGGTAACAGCAGTTCGGTTTTTCTAACAACAGTTCCATAATGTAGCCTGGCGCCATCCCATGGAGAGCTTTATATACCAGGAGTGCAATTTTAAAATCAACACGAAACTTAACAGGCAGCCAGTGAAGGTGCATCAGGACAGGGGTAATATGAGCGCATCTTGGTATAAGACACGTCACTCTAGCAGCGGCATTGAGAACTCGTTGAAGACGCTGAAGTTGGTATTGGGGAATGCCGACCAGGAGAGAATTGCAGTAGTCCAAGTGTGACGTCACAAAGGCATGTACGAGCGTTTTAGTTGATTCGATGGAGAGGAACTTCCTTATTTGTCGAATGTTGTACAAGCCCCTAAATGCTTTGCTGCAAACCTTGCCCACATGGACATTCATAGACATATGTTCGTCAAACCACGAACCTAAATTTCGGACTTCTTGTACAGGTTTTATATCAGCATCACCAACTTCAATCGAGTCGATTGTAACCTTAGACAGCTGCTGGCGAGTTCCAATTATCAAGAATTCCGTTTTAGTGTCATTAAACATTAATTTATGTGAAACTAACCAAGCACGAACTTCGACGATGCAATTATTAATAGTTTGAATAGCTTGATCTTGGACAACGGGTGACTCAGGACGGAAAGATAAATAAAGTTGAGTGTCATCTGCATACCCATGGGAAGAAGGTAGATGCCTGTTAATAATCTGGAACAGTTGAGACACGTATAATAGGAAAAGGACCGGTCCAAGACAGCTTCCTTGTGGAACTCCACAGTTCAGCGGAAAATTGGCGGAGAACTTTTGCTTAATATTAATACGCTGCTTTCTACAGGAGAGAAACGACTTAATCCACTTTAAGGCATTTCCGATCACACCAAATTCTAACTTCAATATATCCGTCAGAATTTCATGATCAATGGTGTCAAAGGCGGCACTCAAATCCAAGAGCACTAAAAGAGTTACTTTCTGTTGGTCCATGTTCATAAGGATATCATTGTGGACTCTTAGGAGAGCCGTTTCGGTAGAGTGGAATTGACGATATGACGATTGGTTGTTAGGAAGAGGAGCATTATCAGCACAATGCTCAAATAACTGGCTAACAACTTTTTTCCGTAGCTTTAGAAACGAATGACAGGTTACTGACGGGCCTGAAGTTCTCAAAGACTAGATCAAGACCGTATTTTTTTAGAATTGGAATAAGAATGGCAACTTTCCATGCTTCTGGGACGTGACCTTCACTTAACGACAAGTTGATCATTTTCATAATGACAGGTGTTAACTCACTGGCACATAATTTCAGCAACCATGTTGGAATAGGATCAAGGTTACATGTTGCATTCGACGACTTCATGATTATGTTATGGACTTCTTCTTCTGACAGGAGCTTAAATGAATCTAATTTGATATCAGGTAAACGATAATCTACTAATGGTGGGTCTACTACAACGTTTTCAATGTCATTTCTAATTAGTTCAATCTTTCGACAGAAATATTTTCCGAACTCATCAGCCAGTTTACGTGAATCATCATGTGGAGGCAAGGAGTTTTCTTGAGGTGTGTTGCAAAGTGAAGACACAACCTTAAAAAGTTTTCTTGAGTCTCCCGAACATTGATCGATAAGATCAGAATAGTATTTGAGTATTTTACTTGACAAGTTTGGCAAAGAGTCAGAGATAGCGAAGGTACTCACACGAGATATTTTGAACCTTCCAACGATCGAAGGCGCAAACACGAAGAAAATACACGAGTTTAGCGATAAACTTTTGTGCAATGTACAAGCACTCGAACTATGAAAAGACTCGATCAAGTAAACGGAGCCGTGGCAATGATGCTTGACAAATTACCGAACATTCGAGGTGATTTGGTAAGGTCAGATGCGGACTGGGAAAATTGGGATTTCGTAAAATTTACCGAAGCGTTAAAACAGTGGACCAAACGTAACCCAGTCGAAGGAAACCAAGTCGATCAAAGTCGACAGCCTCCCAATAGGACAGCCTCCCTGCTGACAGCCTCCCAACGGACCTCAAAACCACGGGCGTGCGTTTATTGTGGCGAAAGCGGCCACAAAGCCAACGAATGTTCGAAGATAACCGTGACGTCAGATCGCGAACAGATCCGGCTAGCGAAACGTAGACTGTGTTTCAACGGCTATCTTTAAAACAGGGAACGGGGAATCGGGGAATGGGAACGGGGAACGGGGAATGGGAACGGGGAATGGGAACGGGGAATGGGAACGGGGAACGGGGAATGGGAACGGGGAATGGGAACGGGGAACGGGGAATGGGAACGGGGAATGGGGAACGGGGAATGGGAACGGGGAACGGTTCAAATGTTTAATAAGTTCGTTGCGTGTGAATAGGCCCGTGTGTTTGCATCTTTATTTACAGTTTTTAGTAATATCGAATACATTTAGAGATAAAGTTACCTTTGCCTGTTAATCAGCGGCATAACAAACATATGAACACGATTCAGCAACATGACGCGTTTCTTTAGTAACTGTCCTGTAATGCGCCCTTTACTCTTTAGTCTTTACGCAAGACATATACTAATTCAGAGAGTCACTTACAAACATAAATAACTTGCGTAGATCCAAAGTCCAGGATGTTTAAAGTATTGAACACAACCAAAATATTCTCAATTTTATGATTTTATAATATTGAAAATCGGAATCAAACTCAAGTTGCGGAACAATTAAAGGGAAGGCTCAATTAATCAAAATATTCTTCTTACATTTCCAACTCTTTGGCCTATATTGCTTCCAATTCCCCGTTCACATTCAAGATATTTGCGTATCGGAACAAAACTTTATTTTAGACGTTAACAATCTTACATGATAAAATTAAGCGCGACATGCACGTCCCCCAAATTGTTTACACCGGTGTTTCGTCTTTCGTCGTGTTCTTCGTTTTATTGGACACAAAATGCAATAACTCCGTGGACACAAAATGCAATAAATGCAATAAGACCGTGGGTTCAATTCCTGCCAGAGGACCTAGTGTTGCATTTTTCGCAACCGTGCCTGGTTAGGTCTTAAAATTGTGTATATATCTACTCACTTGGATTATCCACCAAACCCAGTAGAATATAATGGTTTTAGGCAAATTTTGACGCAAATTAAATTATCCCTAATTTACACTGATATTAGTTCCAAATAAGTATAAATGTCAAATGTGGAATTTATGGAGTAAGTTTATATCACCGTGAATTTAAACGTATTAAATAATAACTAAAGTAAGGTATCAATTATTTTGAACTACTTCCATATAAGCGATAATTTTATTGAGATTTTCATGGACGTCCCTAAAACTATTATTCGACACCTAATATTATGTAATTCAAGGCACACATCCTGACATAATAGAAACGTTGCTCGATTCCTCAGTTGTTGAAAGATCTTGACGAAAAATACTATGCCAAATGAAAAATATTCCGCATTTACAAATTGCTTCAGTAGGATACATTTCATACAGTCTAACTCAAAACAAAATTATCAAAACGCTAGCAAACTAGAAATGGTATGAGAAGAGCACGGCATATTGCCAAAACCACATGTGCGCAGGGCTGTTATAAGTCTATACTACATATCATGATCACACTAGACTAAGGTCTAGGTTAAAAAATGCAATAATTCCGTATAATGACATATGTTATCTCGAAGAGCGAATAGCTGAATTAGTATATGTCTTGCGTAAAGAGTAAAGGGCGCATTACAGGACAGTTACTAAATAAACGCGTCATGTTGCTGAATCGTGTTCATATGTTTTTTATGCCGCTGATTAACAGGCAAAGGTAACTTTATCTCTAAATGTATTCGATATTACTAAAAACTGTAAATAAAGATGCAAACACACGGGCCTATTCACACGCAACGAACTTATTAAACATTTGAACTCTCGTTCTATGAATAGGCAATAAAACTTCCCGTTTCCCGTTTTAAAGATTGTTAAACTTATTAAGCCAACACGCAATCACTTTGCATTCGTTTAATAAACACTGTATTACTGTATTAATTAATTAATTACCGTTCCACTCCGTTCCCATCCACTAATTACCGTTCCAAACACTTAATTACCGTTCCCACTTCCGTTCCACTTCCGTTCCCACTTCCGTTCCACTTCCGTTCCTTCTTCCGTTCTTCCGTTCCGTTCCGTTTCCGTTCCACTTCCGTTCCACTTGTTCGTTCCACTTCCCGTTCCCATTCCGTTCCATTCCGTTCCATTCCGTTCCCATTCCCGTTCCCATTCCTGTTCCATTCCATTCCATTCCGTTCCATTCCTGTTCCATTCCGTTCCTATTCCGTTCCATTCCGTTCCATTCCGTTCCTATTCCGTTCCATTCCGTTCCATTCCGTTCCCATTCCCTGTTCCATTCCGTTCCATTCCGTCCCATTCCCTGTTCCTATTCCCTGTTCCATTCCGTTCCCATTCCCTCTGTTCCCATTCCGTTCCATTCCATTCCATTCCCTGTTCCATTCCGTTCCATTCCCTGCTCCTATTCCGTTCCATTCCCTGTTCCCATTCCCCTGTTCCATTCCGTTCCATTCCCTGTTCCATTCCTGTTCCCATTCCCCTCCCATTCGTTCCATTCCCTGTTCCATTCCCGTTCCATTCCATTCCATTCCCTGTTCCATTCCCGTTCCATTCCGTTCCATTCCTGTTCCATTCCGTTCCATTCCGTTCCCATTCCTGTTCCCATTCCCTGTTCCATTCCATTCCATTCCTGTTCCCATTCCATTCCATTCCCTGTTCCCATTCCCTGTTCCATTCCGTTCCATTCCATTCCATTCCATTCCATTCCATTCCGTTCCATTCCTGTTCCATTCCGTTCCATTCCCTGTTCCATTCCCTGTTCCATTCCATTCCATTCCGTTCCATTCCGTTCCATTCCCTGTTCCATTCCCTGTTCCATTCCCTGATTCCACGTTCCATTCCCCGTTCCATTCCCCGTTCCATTCCCAGTTCCATTCCCCGTTCCATTACCCGTTCCATTCCGTTCCATTCCGTTCCATTCCCTTCCATTCCGTTCCCATTCCGTTCCTATTCCGTTCCATTCCATTCCATTCCATTCGTTCCATTCCCTGTTCCCATTCCGTTCCATTCGTTCCATTCCGTTCCATTCCGTTCCATTCCGTTCCATTCCGTTCCCATTCCCCGTTCCCTGTTTTAAAGATAGCCGTGTTTCAACTGCGCAGCCGGAAATCACAGGGCGTCCGAGTGCACCAGTAAAAGCACATGTCGGAAGTGCGATAAAAAACATCACACGTCCATTTGCGACCAGAAAGAGACTACACCTGCAGAAAGGCCTAACGGTCGTGACGTCGCCTTGACAACCGGCGGAAGCAGCGAAGGTGTTTTTTCCAGTAATAGTCGTAGAGGTTTAAGGCCATTTTCCATTACAGCCGCTTTGCCCGCGCGGGCGGAGCGACCGATTCGAATTACGTAAATAATTAGTCGCGCGGGCACGCCAAGAAAGTTGAATGTAGTTCAACTTTCAGGCGTGTCCGCGAGGTGTAAAGCGGACAAAAAAAACTCATGCTAGACACCTACAGCGAAAGTTAAAACATGGTCGCTCCGCCCGCGCGGGCAAAACGACCGTAATGGAAAATGGCCTTAACGGATCCGTTGTCGAGCGTTGATTGACTCGGGCGCCGGAAGTTCGTACGTGTCAGCGAGATTAATCGAGCTACTGGGGTCAAACCATCGAAGATACAAACCAAAAACATCGATATGTTAATGGCCTCAAAAGTTGCAAAACTTGAAGTGTACGACTTAGAATTTCATTCCATTGACCACAAGTTTACCCTCGCCACGAAAGTAACTAAGGTGCGCAGAACTGAACTTTTGATAATCGCTAACCCCAACTACCGCCAACTCCTTCAACAGTATCCGCACCTCAGGGGGGTTGGTCTCAACGATGACGACACAAAACCATCCCTGCCAGTTCACGTAATTCTCGGAAACGGCGAATATGCCAGAATAAAGACGGAAACGAAGCCACGAATTGGTGGAGAGCTAAGTGAACCCATCGCAGAATTGACCAAATTCGGCTGGTTTGTTATGTCACCCGGCAAGGAGTTCGACAAAAATGTGATGATGATGGTCCAGACAACCTATGCAGATTACGAGGAGCTATGTCGTCTAGACGTTCTCGGTCTAGGAAACACGCCAGATCATGACCAGTCATTCGTGTTCGACGGGTTCAAGGAGCAGATAACGCGTTCCCCTGAGGGTTGGTATGAGACCAACCTACCCTGGAAACCCAATCACCCCTACCTGCCCAACAACGAGCAAGGGAGTCTCAAACGGTTGTCGAGTTTGATTCGGAAGCTAAAACGTGAAGAGCTAAGTGAACAGTACGACAAGATAATACAAGATCAGCTAGCATCCGGAATAATTGAAAAGGCGCCAATCGTTGCCCAAGAGAAATCGTTGCCCAAGAGAAAGAGTGTAGAAATGGCCAATGTCGGGCAAATTTACCAAATTCGTCGGGCAAAAATGAGGCCCAAAAATGTTGTTGTAATATTTTGAGAAAATTTGGGGGATTTTTATTCGAAAAACCGTTAAAAATTAGGAGAAAATTGAGCGAATTGTGATTCTTCATAGACAGACAGACAGACAGACAGACAGACAGACAGACAGACAGACAGACAGACAGACAGACAGACAGACAGACAGACAGACAGACAGACAGACAGACAGACAGACAGACAGACAGACAGACAGACAGACAGACAGACAGACAGACAGACAGACAGACAGACAGACAGACAGACAGACAGACAGACAGACAGACAGACAGATAAATATATTATTTAGCAACATGAGCTTTCAAATAGAGACTGGGACCCAATCCCTCTGATTTCTTTATGGACTGAGTTCCATATTTTTTCCCCATCAAACATGAAACTCTTTTTCATGCTATTTGTGCGAGGTTGTGGCAAAACGAGTGTTGTTTCATTGTCACGGAGTTTAGTTTAGTTTAGTTTATTAAAATTTGTCACTTATTTACAATTGCTTGCGTATTAGCAACAGGAGAGGAAACAGGATAAAATCAGTAATGTGTATTCTCATTCTTGTAGCTATTAAAAAAGGTCTGTTAGGCTTTTTGGCCCAGACTTATTTAAAATTTTGAACATTAATTTTGCCTTGGCTTTAGTTCTCTGTACTTTTAGTGTCTCCCAACCTAACGAATTTAATGCAATTTGAGCATTAACTTCATTTCCCATGTCCATAATAATTCGAGCGCATCTATTTTGGAGCTTTTGTAATCGTTGTGATTGAGTTTCACCAAAAATGTCCCACACTTCACAACAATAAGTAAAGTATGGTTGTACAATTGCATTAAATATAGAAACAAGTGTATTACGGTCAGGAAATTCTGATGTGATTTTCTTACAGATACTCTCAGTGTTACTTTTCCAAGATAGATGCTGATCAACTATTACTCCTAGTGTCTTATATTCCTGCACTTGTTTAATTGGTTTGTTTTCAATCATTATGTTTAAATGTGAATCTGAAACAGTATGCACTAGAAATCTTGTTCCAATAAGCATAAATTCAGTTTTAGCAATGTTTAGGCTCAGTTTGTTTGCGTTTAGCCACACTCTGAGGTTTTCCAAATCAGAGTTCATTGCATTTTCAACATCATTTATTGATCCACCGGAAGCAGTTAGATTTTTGTCATCTGCAAAAAGTCTTGGCTTTGTCCTATTTAGGCATTCAGATAAATCATTTATGTATATTAGGAAAAATAAAGGACCTAAAATGGAGCCTTGAGGAACACCACATTTAACTTTGTGTTCACGAGACGACACCATTTACTTGGCATTTTTGGGTGCGATCAGTAAGATATGATCTCAACAACGAATGTGCCTCATCCTTAATACCGTAAATTCTCATCTTCTCAAGTAGAATTTGATGATCTACGGTGTCAAATGCTTTTTTCAGATCTATAAAAACTACTAAGTTAAACATTTTTCTATCCATGTTAACGTACCAACTATTTGTTGAATCTAATAGGGACTTGGTGGTGGATTGAAACTTACGAAAGCCAAACTGGTTATCAGAAAGAATTTCGTTTTTAGTTAAATATTAATACAGCTGGTCGTACAGCCCTTCTGCAATGTCATCTCTCGAAACGTAATAGCGTGACGAAATTTTTACAATATATTTCCGAAAAATTTGGGCGAGCGGGGGGGGGTCGTTTTATTTATTTTTCGTCGGGCAAAATTTGTTAACCCCCCCCTAATACTGTAACCCTAGTTACGGCCCTGGCTGCGAGTACTCGCAGACGTTGTGCGAGTGGTTTGCCGCTCGCGGGAAGTAGTTCAAAATATTTTGAACTATTTTTTACTCGCTGCGAGAGCTCGCAATAATAAACCAATCATAAAACGGCGTGTAGTGGTAACGGAATGACATTCGTGCGAGTACTCGCAGCGAGCTGCGAGGAGCTTCGTGCGAAGACTAGAAATCCGCCTTAAGATATCACATGTAAATCTATATATCTACAAGTGGTAATTATCTCTTTATCGTCGTACCCCAACGCACGGTATTTACGATCAGTTCTTTCAAATGTAAATATCTCCAGACCAACGATGTTTTGCTAAATTTAGAAGTGGGTGATGCTCTTGAAAATCAAATGGTCACTCGATTGGGCGTGGCCAATGGCCATGAAATTAAACAAGCGGGGGTTTAGTCTAAAGGCCGGTTTACAGTTCGCGCGAATACGTAGCGCGAACTGGAGAATTATTCGCGCGAATATAGCGCGAAGAATTATATTCGCGCGAATACGTAGCGAATCGGGTTTACACATTTTAAAATTCGCTCGAAAATTTGGAAACTTGCAAAAATCCTAGCTCTTGATTGGCTAAACTTTATTCGTTCGCTGGAGACTGGCGAAAAAGTTGAAAATTTTCAACTCTTTCGCCAGTCGCTGCGAATCAAGTAGAATGACGAAATTTGCCATAAATAACCCTCGCGCATGCTCAGTGACAAATTCGCTCCTTCGCGCGACCAATTCGCGCGAACTGTAAACCGGCCTTAATGGATATGCTTGTCAAAATAGGTCACATTTATTCTAGTTAAACAAACAATATAATAATATATTTGATAATTATATATTACATTCTGTAATATGCGGCAACTCGGCAAGCAGGCAACTTTGCAAGTTAAATATGACGTTTTCGCGAGTAACTAAATAAGCTTAGATATTAGGTATCCTTGAATCTTTCCCATTTAATCATGTTAATGTTCTTATTGAATCATTTTATGTTCCCATTGATCATTTTAATGTTCATTTTAATGTTTAATTTCGCGATTGCGCGAAAGACTATACTAATTATATCCTGCTGGGCTGCTGCCTGACGTTATCCGCGGTTATGACAGTAAGTACTTATCTAAGCGGACGTCAATTATCAGAGTTTGACTAATAGTCGAGGGTTGAGGGTCGAGGGTATTAGGTCGAGGGCGAGGGTATTAGGTCGAGGGCGAGGGTATTAGGTCGAGGGCGAGGGTATTAGGTCGAGGGCGAGGGTAGAATGTCGAGGGTTGAAAACAATATGTTGAGGGTTGAAAATAGATGTCTGTATAAATATATAACACTGATGCGGTATTTTCGCGCAGTTTCAATTTGGAATCCATAGCCAAACGGGAAAGAAATATTATGCGAATTATGCATGTCCTATATAGAATAACTTCTAATTAGATTTCTAACTATCAATATATTTTGTGTCACCGTGGCAAACATTCACATACGGATTATCTTTCGCGCACGTTACTGCAGTAAACGTTTAATTTTCGCATGGTCTGCGCGAATTCTAATACTGCGCGAAGTTAATTAAACACAAGTAACTATATTTTAGCTCACTTATCCGGATGTCGGGATTTGCATTCGTCACAACTTATATATTTTATTAGGCCTACTTCATTTATTTCCTTATTTAGCCTTTTAGCTCCATTGAATTTGCCGTGCCCGTTGAGTACATGTGCTACGAAAGTTTAGTCTGAAGAGGAAATGCAGAAGTTTACATATGCCGATACGCGCACTGTCTTAGATAAACCATAGTACCCTGTATTATTCTATGAAACATGAAATTTTAATCGCTGCATGCATCAAAAAGCGCCATTTTGACATGGCATTATGAAAACATACTCCGAATAAAAGCATCTTGTGTCCAGATAGATAAATAATCATAAATTGGTTAGAATTAATATAGTTACTTGTATTTAACTTCGCGCAGTATTAGAATTCGCGCAGACCGTGCGAAAATTAAACGTTTACTGCAGTAACATGCGCGAAAGATAATCCGTGTGCATGTGAATGTTTGCTACGGTGACACAAAGTATTGATAGTTAGAAATCTAATTAGAATTATTCTATAGGACATGCATAATTCACATAATACATAATTTCCCATTTGGCCATGGATTCCAAATTGAAACTGCGCGAAAATACCGCATCGATCAGTGTTATATGATTTATACAGACATCTATTTTCAACCCTCTACATATTGTTTTCAACTCTCGACATACTGTTTTCAACCCTCGACATGTTTTTTCGACCCTCGACATATTTTTCGTCCCTCGACATATTTTTTCGACCCTCGACATTCTACCCTCGCCCTCGACCTAATACCCTCGACCCTCAACCCTCGACTATTAGTCAAGTATTTTTGTGCTAATCTGCTAGAATTTTCTGCAAGTATATTAATTAACAAGTTTCAGGGGGATTAAAAGAGTGACAAAATTACGTTCTGAACGATAGCCAAAATTATTTGGACGGTGTCGAACGGCGTTCACTGAACATCACTCATATTTAATCCCTGCCAGGGGGATTAAATATGGATTTCCCCATGTTTAATCAAACATGGATTCCCCATGTTTGACTTAAACATGAATCAAACATGGGTTCCCCCATGTTTGATTTTGGCAGGGGATGCCGTTTCCTGGTAAAAAAGGTAGTGGGACGGAGTTCCCCCGCGTTCCCCCTGGAAAACATCACTGCTCCAGACGTGTTTATTCTCTGGCAACAGGACACGCATCATTCGATAGCTTATGATCTCCTCTTTAAAATTATATTTAGTTTGTCCCGGTTCATATTACATATCCAAATTAATTTGCACACTTGTTCATAAATTATCTAAAATTTTTACAATTATGGTGGAAATAAATCGGAATTGCCAGAGCAGGATTTATTATTTTCGAGCAAGTGTTACCACACAAATTGTAGCTCATGTAAAAAGGAATATTATTGGAAAGTTTCATTGAATTTGAAGAAGTAGAACTATTTTCTTATTTTTTGAAAGTCGCATACAAAATGCCTAAATCGTTGAAATTTAATTCCCGCACGCGAAATAAATTACGAAATGCCATATAAGCTAGAATGCTAGAAACCAATGAATGTCGATCCGCCATCTAGGCAATGACATCACGAGGAATCGATTGCCGGTACTTTCAAAACGATGGGGGTGCAAACTGCAAGGTCAAGACACAGAATAGGAAATGACCAGAAAGGTCACTCAGCAGTGCAACGTGACCCCCTATTTTTATGCAGTTATCTGGCCAGAATAATGGCGGACCAGCCAGTTCAGCGTGTTTATTGGCCAGAAAATGCAATTGACTAGCTACAATAATGGTAAGGAACATGCGTAATGCGACATGCGCAGCGTCAAAAACTTCAAAGGTTCGGCCTCAAGTGGCCCTTCTAGTCATTTCCTATTCTATGGTCAAGATTTAGCTTCCCGAAGTTGTCCGAGCGTGCGCCGACAATCCCTTCGCTACAAATATAGCATTTTCACGAGAATTGCCGTAAAAGGGCTAGATTATGTCGTGTATATGGCAATAAAAATGGCATCAAACTAAAGGGATTGCAAATCCCCGTCGAATGGTGGTGTTTACGAGTTTGTAGCGTGTAAACCAAACGGTAGGAAAGCGAAATGAATATTTAATTAGTTTGTATTATTATTGTTAATTTGTAAACAAAACAAACACAAGGTGTTTTAAGGGGGCTAAATCGGCCGCATAGCGTTGTAAACAAACACAATTTACTTCTCTAAAGAGATCGTAAAACGCTGAATCGAAGGGTGCTATTGTCATCTACATAGCATGCACTGAACCGAAGATATGAACCTGCAAAATTGCTGCAAATATTAGGGCAATATCGTCCTAATCAATTAACATGCACCCAATGAATAAAGTGTTTCAGGCATTCCTTTGTTGGCGGGCAACTCTTTTACACAAAGGAAATTCCATTCATTATATAATTTTTCGCTCTGATGAATGTCCGTACTGATAGTCCTTAGTCACGCGACTTTAATTCGAAATTCGAAGAGAAAAAGCACAGTTCCAACAAACAGGAAAATGGCAACGAAGGCAGAAACACGTACATGGTGGACCTACATCACCGCTCCACGACCATGGGCTTTCTCTGCTTCGATGACACCTGTCGCACTTGGCTGTGTTTTGTGGTACAAGACAACAAATGAATTTAATCCGCTCGTCTATATCCTCACTTGCATCACAGTTGTGGCGGTTCAAGCAGGCGGAAATTTAGTCAATACCTACTATGACTACGTCCATGGAGTTGACAGCAAAGTTTCAACCGATAAAACTCTCGTTGATAATATTTTGCAACCGCAAGAAGTAGCTCGCCTCGCTGGTTTCTCTTACGTCGTTGGTGGCCTTGGCTTGAGTGCACTTGTGGTTATCTCGTCAGCGTCAAGAGGGCAATTGGCATTACTTTTCTTTGGAGCTTTATGCAATTCGTTTCTTTACACGGGTGGTCCATCTTTGAAATATTATGGTCTCGGGGATCTTGTCATCCTTACAACCTTTGGCCCTTTGACAGTGCTGTTTTCGTACGTGGCACAAGGCGGGAGTATTTCAGTTCTTCCCATGTTGTACACTATTCCATTAGTCCTCATCACAGAAGCCATGCTTCACAGCAACAACGCAAGAGATTTGAGAGAAGACAGGGAAAGTGGCATTATAACATTGGCAATCTTGTTGGGAGAAAGAGGCTCGTTCATTTTGTATGTCTTCCTTATTTTCACTCCTTATGTCATTCTTACCGTTCTGGCTGTGAACTATACTGTGGTATTTTTGTTACCATTTGTCACGTTACCGATTACTTTTGACTTGGTTAAATGCTTTCGAGAGAAGAAGAGGGACATGCCAAAACGGACATCGAAGCTTAATTTGTGTCTAGGCCTCTTGTATGTAGTGAGTTGTCTGTTGGCAGGGGCATGACAGTTGCAAAGCTCCAGATTTAAAACCACGTTTCATATATCTTCTAGAGTTTTATAATATTTATAATTGTTTATATTAGGAAGAATGTTAGAATTGCGTTTTCACTTTTCATGGCAACAAGGTCACGTGCTCAATGGCAGCCATATTGAATAAAAGGGCATTTTGAGGCACGCGGGAATGCAAGAATTAAACAAATGTACGAAAAAACAGTGCGCTTTGTTATTGAAACGTTTGCACGGCCTTCATATACAACTTCAATTTTATACAATTCAACGAAGAAAACCCCAGAACGCCAGGCATAAAACAGACAACAATGTTCCATCAATATAGTATTCTTTTATTAAAATCGACTAATATAATATGTTGGTTGTAGTTACAGCACAGTAGATCTGGCCGATAAGAGAAAATAACAAATACTATTGACTATTGTACATTTCTACCATCTTGGGTGTTGGTTTCCTAAGTGAAAAGGGAAAAAAACGCAATAAATTAGCAAACATTATACAAAAGAGTATACAGTTAATCTTGAAAACTATATGTTAGTTTGAGCTAATTAGCTAGTAATTAATAAACAAGTTGGAATGAATAAACGTAAATGTTGTGTATGTTGGTGGTATGTGTATGAAGAAAATCTAAAATACGTTTACGATTTGTGAAACACTTGAGATTATGCAAAAAAGGCAGCATTTACTACATTTTAGGTCACCTATAGTGTATCAGTACAGGTTTGCGCGACGATAGCCGCTTATTGACAGCGCAACCGCAATTATTATTCAACTATCGCACGCTACATAATTATGCGAAAAAGGCACCATTTACTACATTTTAAGTAACCTAATATAAAATATATAAGCTTTACTTACTGTGAGCTTGTTGATTAACGACAAAGACAACTAAAACCAAGCAATCTTTGAAATGTGTCCCACAAGGTTTGTATATTCAGTATACGGCGAACAGCGGAAATAAACCAGTGTGAATGCTGGTCTTACTGTAACGTTCTTACAACGTTAAATATATCGCAAAAGGAGAGAGAGACGATTGTGTAATGTCATAATAAAAAGGTCTTATCAGTGCTAACTATAGGTGTATATTTTGAGGATGAGTTTCTGACTGACAAAATATGTGTGCATAGATCAAAATGTTTTACTTAGACTCATGCTGCTAAGTCGGAAATCATTATTTTATATTCCAATTAGCTGTCAAAAATTATTCAAATCCTTTGTATCTCACAGCTAAGCTAGTAAGCTAGTAATAAAACTTAGTCAGTGAAAAACGACTATTGGCTTGATATGCGTGATTATCAAAGTATTTCATGTGGGGTATCAATTTTCAACTTCGCGAGCAACAGCCTGTGCATATATAGCCTTAGTGCTGTGTTCTCATTAGTGCGAGTAAGATCAGAAGTCTTCCTAGCATAGATACATGTAGCTTCAAGACAACATGGATAAACGTTTACCCAATGATCGGCAATAAGAAAGACCTGTTTACACTTAGCCAAATAAAATCTCAACTCAGAATAAGCAAGCGTGGTCTCGAGCGTGGCTTGAGCGAACAAAGTATTCGCCTATCGTCATCGAAAAAACAACAAACATTAGCATGGTTAATACTTCAAATCGTGCATTACATGCTAGGCTAAAAGCCTATAGAAGAAAAGTATGAACAATTTAACGAGCAGTCTGCAGAATATGAACAGGGATTTAAGGTACTATATATTTATGAACAGGGCATGAATGAAAGCGTTGCTTAGGCATGTATAGTACAATTACGTATGCACACTAAATATAACTAAACATGTCATTACGTCATCTTGATTAAAACCGGAAACACGTAGTTGAACGTGCATACTTAATAATTCATGTGGGCGGGTGTTTCCGGTCATTACGTCATTGGCGGTATGACGTCATTGTCGGCATCTCTTTGCTCTCTATATGGGGGGGGGGGGGTTAACCTACTAACGATCGACGTGAGTGACACTGGCCGATAGTTCTTTCTATAATCCTTCGGACCTTTTTTGTGCAAAGGTATAATGTCAGCCAGCTTCCGCTGATCTGGCACAATAACCAGCGCAAACAACATATTGGATAACTTGCATAGGTGCAAGCGTTCGAGAACATTTCTTTAATATCGCGGGGTGTATTTGTTCTGGACCCGGTGATTTATTTTGCATTAATTCAGACAACAAACTAGAAACTTCTTCTGGAGAACATTGTAATGACGCGAGTTCATCACCGTTAATAACTCTCTCAAACGAAGGTAAATTTTGTAGGTCCTCGTCCGTAAATATACTGAAGCAAAATAATCATTCATCGATTGTGCGATATCCAAATCATTGGTAAATAACTTCATTCGCAATAACCTTTAGAGAATGTTACTGCCTCTCGTCGGTTGGAATACCATTTGAGTTAAAAAATTATCCAAGAGTATGGCAGACAAATCTCATAGAGTTTCGAGTTATTCAATATTAAATTACTGTTCCAGTCGACCTCTTTAAGATTGAAATCCCCAACAGGAACGATTTCAGTGTTTTGATTCAGCGATCTCATGTTCGCCTGAAGGATACTCGAGATACTCCTCGCCACTCAAGGGAGGTATATAAAACACTGCAAACACTAGTAGAGACTTGTTCTTTGTATAGTGAATCTTGACCATTAATAGCTCTACATTTGTGCCTTCTATATTCTCTTGATGACTCGATAATATGTCCCTTTTTACTGCTATAGGAACTCTGCCACCACTCCTATCCCTATCCTGAATTTGAAATTGGTCAAAGGTGGTGAAGACCACAACAGACAATGGATCAAATTTTGTTTAAGCCTTTTCGGTTTTTGCTGTCACCTCCAATTCAGAGATAGAGCGGCGGGAGGACTCTGATGATCCAGGTGAAGATAGGGAGGGCTTGTTTGAAGAGCTTTTTGATGCTCTCACACAAGCAAATAAGGGTTTTGAGTACCAGCTTCCGCCTCATCGTCACCTCTCAACACATACCCTAAACCTTATCTAAACGACTTATTTAGAGAAGGCTGGAGCTGACCGTAACTACAAACGACTTAGCAGAAGCTCCTTCGCCAAATGTCAAGCTCTTTGGAAAAGACATCCCGGTCTGTGCAAGCTGCAGAAATAGTTAAAGAGGAGTGTGGTTTAAATCTGATCAAACCCAATGCAATCCGATGGAATCCATATATATGGCTATTGAGCGTTTGAACGGAATAATCAAGGATAAGGGAGAAAAAACTGCTATTTTGTATACGAGGAAATTGTTTTATAGTTCAAATGGTCTAATTGGCAACAGAGAGAGGTGCCGATATATTTTTCTGGTGAAGTTAATTGAACATTTTAGGTACTTTAAAGTTGTATAATAATAACTTGGTGGCAGAAAGAACCTGAAGTAAGACAAAAGTCTTCTATTTGTTTAAAATAAGAACCTACATTTTCGGAAGTTTCTCCATGCCCACGTTGTTTTGCAGAACTGGAATTTTGGATGAAGAATTCTAACTTATGCGTAAACGATAAGTAGGAGCAAGGATTATCAAAGGATGGGTTAAATATACGCCGCATTGTAAAAACTTTTCCAGATCTTCTCATCAAGCCGGCCCGAAAAATGGCGGCCAGCAGGAGTTTGAGCCCGCGCATTCCTGGTGTGACACTAATCCTTTAAACTTCTCTACGCAGGAAAACTTTTCTTTGACCAACTGAATCGAATAAGACGAGTTTCGATAAAATTGCTTCATTTTATGCAGATGTGTTCCATAAATGGCTTGGAACCAAAATGCCATCGCTCAGGAGAGGATCGCGAAGGTTCACGGCCGTAAATCGTCTGCAAAGTTAAAAGCCAGAAAATGTCATGATGTGAAACACGCAAAAAGGGATGTTGGCCATTTTATATGTTCTGAAGTTTGGCTATAAACGTTTGATATTGTACCACCATTTCTCAGGATTATCATTTTGTATGACTTTAACGGTGGATTTGTAAAAGAGATGACGGGCTCGTCGACACACGGGTATCATTGCTCAAACTTAAAACCATTTTCAGTACTACAGTAGACATTACCCGAACTACCGATAATACCCGAACTTTATTACGATAAAAAATATTCTGAGGTTTTGCCTTTGGACCATGCCCGCATCGTTTGGATATGGCATCCTTAATGTCAGAAGTTATCCACGGCTTATCCGTGGGATAGGTTTTGACATACCGTAATGGAAGATGCTTGTGTGCCCATATTATGAGTTGATTCATAAATATTTCAGCCGAGAAAATGTAATATAATGGTGGAGACCAGTTCAGAGGGCAAAGATACACAAAAGACTTGTCCATTTGACATAGCGTTCTTGTAGGATGACTTCTTGCAGGCTTTGCAGCAGGTTCAAGAAAGATGCTGGAATGATCAAATTAACCTATTTCAGGAAGAATTTCAGCGGCGTCGCAGAAATCACCTATATATTGTCGAAAGGAAAAACAAAATTAAATCGCGAGTAAAGTGTGAAAAATTAAAGTTCAAAGTATTGAAGTGAAAATACAAAAATTAAACGCCGGTGACGCTGGTCGTTATCCAAAATTGAGATACTAAAATATAAAATAAGTCGGGTTGTAATCCCAGTTATCGCGATTAAAGTCATTATTATTAAGGGAGATATTATCGTATTAAGGGAGTATATGTTTGATTACGCAATAATCCTAAAAAAAGGTTAGTCCTGTTTCATAAAACAAAGAAAAGTTTGCCATTCGAAGATTCGGATTTCTTGTTCAAAAAACAAAAGTTTAAAGACGGTTAATTATTGCATTGAATGTTGAGTTATTCCAAAATTTGAGCCGCACGCGAGTAAAGTAAATTAATGATAAATAAGATACAGTTAACATGTAGAGTCATGCAAGCGTTAAAAATTGAAGTAAATCTAAGCATAAATGAGTTGTAATCGTAAGTATAAAGTTAACATGAATACAAGTATTAAAAATGTAAGCCTTTAAACATATTTTATTTATTTGCATTGTAAATTATATGCAAATAAATGGCGGGTAACAATCCACCGAAAAAGCCAACGAAGCGTAATACGAGTAGCTCTGTGAACGATTTATGTAGAATATGTAAATGTAATTTAAAGATTGAATTTGGAGCGGGTAGAGTTTCTTTCGAGAATCTTTTCAAGGCGTCGGGAAGAAAAGATTTAATACTTTCACAAGCGTGTGAAATCGTCGGCTTGCAAGTACAAAAATCGGCGCTTATTTCGGAAAGAATATGCTGCCCTTGTGGACGGAAAATAAGAAACGTCCATGAAAACTTCACTTTCTTGAAAGATAAGTTGGATAATTCAGAATCTGAATCTACTAAAAATCGAAGCCCTGTGCGTCAAAAGCGACAACTTCCTACAACAGTGACCAGGGCCTTTTAAGAAATCATCAGTGTGGGGCCATCATCGAAAGGGGACGTAACAAGTAGGTGGTGTATTACAGGTGTGGGAAGGCGAAGGGGTCTGGGGTCCTCCCCAGAAAATTTGTATTCTTGAGTCTCTGTGGCTTGATTTCCTGCATTTTCAGAGACAATTTTTGATATATCCCATCTAAACGGAGCCAGGTTTTGTTGTGAGAATACAATAACTTTCCTCTAAACTCAGTTTTTTTCCCTTTTTGGCTTATACTTTGGACAAAAGAGACCTTCACTGGGGGGGCAAAAACGATAGCCAAAATTATTTGGACGGTGTCGAACGGCGTTCACTGAACATCACTCATATTTAATCCCTGCCAGGGGGATTAAATATGGATTTCCCATGTTTAATCAAACATGGATTCCCCATGTTTGACTTAAACATGAATCAAACCTGGGTTCCCCCATGTTTGATTTTGGCAGGGGGGATGCCGTTTCCCTGGTAAAAAAGGTGGTGGGACGGCGTTCCCCCGCGTTCCCCCTGGAAAACATCACTGCTCCAGACGTGTTTATTCTCTGGCAACAGGACACGCATCATTCGATAGCTTATGATCTCCTCTTTAAAATTATATTTAGTTTGTCCCGGTTCATATTACATATCCAAATTAATTTGCACACTTGTTCATAAATTATCTAAAATTTTTACAATTATGGTGGAAATAAATCGGAATTGCCAGAGCAGGATTTATTATTTTCGAGCAAGTGTTACCACACAAATTGTAGCTCATGTAAAAAGGAATATTATTGGAAAGTTTCATTGAATTTGAAGAAGTAGAACTATTTTCTTATTTTTTGAAAGTCGCATACAAAATGCCTAAATCGTTGAAATTTAATTCCGCACGCGAAATAAATTACGAAATGCCATATAAGCCAGAATGCTAGAAACCAATGAATGTCGATCCGCCATCTAGGCAATGACATCACGAGGAATCGATTGCCGGTACTTTCAAAACGATGGGGGTGCAAACTGCAAGGTCAAGACACAGAATAGGAAATGACCAGAAAGGCCACTCAGCAGTGCAACGTGACCCCCAGAATAATGGCGGACCAGCCAGTTCAGCGTGTTTATTGGCCAGAAAATGCAATTGACTGGCTACAATAATGGTAAGGAACATGCGTAATGCGACATGCGCAGCGTCAAAACTTCAAAGGTTCGGCCTCAAGTGGCCCTTCTAGTCATTTCCTATTCTATGGTCAAGATTTAGCTTCCCGAAGTTGTCCGAGCGTGCGCCGACAATCCCTTCGCTACAAATATAGCATTTTCACGAGAATTGCCGTAAAAGGGCTAGATTATGTCGTGTATATGGCAATAAAATGGCATCAAACTAAAGGGATTGCAAATCCCCGTCGAATGGTGGTGTTTACGAGTTTGTAGCGTGTAAACCAAACGGTAGGAAAGCGAAATGAATATTTAATTAGTTTGTATTATTATTGTTAATTTGTAAACAAAACAAACACAAGGTGTTTTAAGGGGGCTAAATCGGCGCATAGCGTTGTAAACAAACACAATTTACTTCTCTAAAGAGATCGTAAAACGCTGAATCGAAGGGTGGTATTGTCATCTACATAGCATGCACTGAACCGAAGATATGAACCTGCAAAATTGCTGCAAATATTAGGGCAATATCGTCCTAATCAATTAACATGCACCCAATGAATAAAGTGTTTCAGGCATTCCTTTGTTGGCGGGCAACTCTTTTACACAAAGGAAATTCCATTCATTATATAATTTTTCGCTCTGATGAATGTCCGTACTGATAGTGCTTAGTTGCGCGACTTTAATTCGAAATTCGAAGAGAAAAACACAGTTCAACAAACAGGAAAATGGCAACGAAGGCAGAAACACGTACATGGTGGACCTACATCACCGCTCCACGACCATGGGCTTTCTCTGCTTCGATGACACCTGTCGCACTTGGCTCTGTTTTGTGGTACAAGACAACAAATGAATTTAACCCGCTCGTCTATATCCTCACTTGCATCACAGTTGTGGCGGTTCAAGCAGGCGGAAATTTAGTCAATACCTACTATGACTACGTCCATGGAGTTGACAGCAAAGTTTCAACCGATAAAACTCTCGTTGATAATATTTTGCAACCGCAAGAAGTAGCTCGCCTCGCTGGTTTCTCTTACGTCGTTGGTGGCCTTGGCGAGTGCACTTGTGGTTATCTCGTCAGCGTCAAGAGGGCAATTGGCATTACTTTTCTTGGAGCTTTATGTAATTCGTTTCTTTACGGGTGGTCCCTCTTTGAAATATTATGGTCTCGGGGATCTTGTCATCCTTACAACCTTTGGCCCTTTGACAGTGCTGTTTTCGTACGTGGCACAAGGCGGGAGTATTTCAGTTCTTCCCATGTTGTACACTATTCCATTAGTCCTGATCACAGAAGCCATGCTTCACAGCAACAACGCAAGAGATTTGAGAGAAGACAGGGAAAGTGGCATTATAACATTGGCAATCTTGTTGGGAGAAAGAGGCTCGTTCATTTTGTATGTCTTCCTTATTTTCACTCCTTATGTCATTCTTACCGTTCTGGCTGTGAACTATACTGTGGTATTTTTGTTACCATTTGTCACGTTACCGATTACTTTTGACTTGGTTAAATGCTTTCGAGAGAAGAAGAGGGACATGCCAAAACGGACATCGAAGCTTAATTTGTGTCTAGGCCTCTTGTATGTAGTGAGTTGTCTGTTGGCAGGGGCATGACAGTTGCATGATATTTATAATTGTTTATATTAGGAAGAATGTTAGAATTGCGTTTTCATGGCAACAAGGTCACGTGACTCAATGGCAGCCATATTGAATAAAAGGGCATTTTGAGGCACGCGGGAATGCAAGAATTAAACAAATGTACGAAAAAACAGTGCGCTTTGTTATTGAAACGTTTGCACGGCCTTCATATACAACTTCAATTTTATACAATTCAACGAAGAAAACCCCAGAACGCTAGGCATAAAACAGACAACAATGTTCCATCAATATAGTATTCTTTTATTAAAATCGACTAATATAATATGTTGGTTGTAGTTACAGCACAGTAGATCTGGCCGATAAGAGAAAATAACAAATACTATTGACTATTGTACATTTCTACCATCTTGGGTGTTGGTTTCCTAATTGAAAAGGGAAAAAAACCGCAATAAATTAGCAAACATTATACAAAAGAGTATACAGTTAATCTTGAAAACTATATGTTAGTTTGAGCTAATTAGCTAGTAATTAATAAACAAGTTGGAATGAATAAACGTAAATGTTGTGTATGTTGGTGGTATGTGTATGAAGAAAATCTAAAATACGTTTACGATTTGTGAAACACTTGAGATTATGCAAAAAAGGCAGCATTTACTACATTTTAGGTCACCTATAGTGTATAGTACAGGTTTGCGCGACGATAGCCGCTTATTGACAGCGCAACCGCAATTATTATTCAACTATCGCACGCTACATAATTATGCGAAAAGGCACCATTTACTACATTTTTAAGTAACCTAATATAAAATATATAAGCTTTACTTACTGTGAGCTTGTTGATTAACGACAAAGACAACTAAAACCAAGCAATCTTTGAAATGTGTCCCACAAGGTTTGTATATTCAGTATACGGCGAACAGCGGAAATAAACCAGTGTGAATGCTGGTCTTACTGTAACGTTCTTACAACGTTAAATATATCGCAAAAGGAGAGAGAGACGATTGTGTAATGTCATAATAAAGAGGTCTTATCAGTGCTAACTATAGGTGTATATTTTGAGGATGAGTTTCTGACTGACAAAATATGTGTGCATAGATCAAAATGTTTTACTTAGACTCATGCTGCTAAGTCGGAAATCATTATTTTATATTCCAATTAGCTGTCAAAAATTATTCAAATCCTTTGTATCTCACAGCTAGTAAGCTAGTAATAAAACTTAGTCAGTGAAAAACGACTATTGGCTTGATAAATGCGTGATTATCAAAGTATTTCATGTGGGGCTATCAATTTTCAACTTCGCGAGCAACAGCCTGTGCATAATTATATAGCCTTAGTGCTGTGTTCTCATTAGTGCGAGTAAGATCAGAAGTCTTCCTAGCATAGATACATGTAGCTTCAAGACAACATGGATAAACGTTTACCCAATGATCGGCAATAAAAAAGACCTGTTTACACTTGGCCAAATAAAATCTCAACTCAGAATAAGCAAGCGTGGTTTCGAGCGTGGCTTGAGCGAACAAAGTATTCGCCTATCGTCATCGAAAAAACAACAAACATTAGCATGGTTAATACTTCAAATCGTGCATGTAGGCTAAAAGCCTATAATGACTCTCTGAAGAAGAAAAGTATGAACAATTTAACGAGCAGTCTTCAGAATATGAACAGGGATTTAAGGGACTATATATTTATGAACAGGGCATGAATAAAAGCGTTGCTTAGGCATGTATAGTACAATTACGTATGCACACTAAATATAACTAAACATGTCATTACGTCATCTTGATTAAAACCGGATACACGTAGTTGAACGTGCATACTTAATAATTCATGTGGGCGGGGTATATACGATATACGTCATTGGCGGTATGACGTCATTGTCGGCATCTCTTTGCTCTCTATATGGGGGGGGGGGTTAACCTACTAACGATCGACGTGAGTGACACTGGCCGATAGTTCTTTCTATAATCCTTCGGACCTTTTTTGTGCAAAGGTATAATGTCAGCCAGCTTCCGCTGATCTGGCACAATAACCAGCGCAAACAACATATTGGATAACTTGCATAGGTGCAAGCGTTCGAGAACATTTCTTTAATATCGCGGGGTGTATTTGTTCTGGACCCGGTGATTTATTTTGCATTAATTCAGACAACAAACTAGAAACTTCTTCTGGAGAACATTGTAATGACGCGAGTTCATCACCGTTAATAACTCTCTCAAACGAAGGTAAATTTTGTAGGTCCTCGTCCGTAAATATACTGAAGCAAAATAATCATTCATCGATTGTGCGATATCCAAATCATTGGTAAATAACTTCATTCGCAATAACCTTTAGAGAATGTTACTGCCTCTCGTCGGTTGGAATACCATTTGAGTTAAAAAATTATCCAAGAGTATGGCAGACAAATCTCATAGAGTTTCGAGTTATTCAATATTAAATTACTGTTCCAGTCGACCTCTTTAAAATTGAAATCCCCAACAGGAACGATTTCAGTGTTTTGATTCAGCGATCTCATGTTCGCCTGAAGGATACTCGAGATACTCCTCGCCACTCAAGGGAGGTATATAAAACACTGCAAACACTAGTAGAGACTTGTTCTTTGTATAGTGAATCTTGACCATTAATAGCTCTACATTTGTGCCTTCTATATTCTCTTGATGACTCGATAATATGTCCCTTTTTACTGCTATAGGAACTCTGCCACCAATTCTATCCCTATCCTGAATTTGAAATTGGTCAAAGGTGGTGAAGACCACAACAAACAATGGATCAAATTTTGTTTAAGCCTTTTAGGTTTTTGCTGTCACCTCCAATTCAGAGATAGAGCGGCGGGAGGACTCTGATGATCCAGGTGAAGATAGGGAGGGCTTGTTTGAAGAGCTTTTTGATGCTCTCACACAAGCAAATAAGGGTTTTGAGTACCAGCTTCCGCCTCATCGTCACCTCAATACATACCCTAAACCTTATCTAAACGACTTATTTAGAGAAGGCTGGAGCTGACCGTAACTACAAACGACTTAGCAGAAGCTCCTTCGCCAAATGTCAAGCTCTTTGGAAAAGACATCCCGGTCTGTGCAAGCTGCAGAAATAGTTAAAGAGGAGTGTGGTTTAAATCTGATCAAACCCAATGCAATCCGATGGAATCCATATATATGGCTATTGAGCGTTTGAACGGAATAATCAAGGATAAGGGAGAAAAAACTGCTATTTTGTATACGAGGAAATTGTTTTATAGTTTAAATGGTCTAATTGGCAACAGAGAGAGAGGTGCTGATATATTTTTTCTTGTGAAGTTAATTGAACATTTTAGGTACTTTAAAGTTGTATAATAATAACTTGGTGGCAGAAAGAACCCTGAAGTAAGACAAAAGTCTTCTATTTGTTTAAAATAAGAACCTACATTTTCGGAAGTTTCTCCATGCCCACGTTGTTTTGCAGAACTGGAATTTTGGATGAAGAATTCTAACTTATGCGTAAACGATAAGTAGGAGCAAGGATTATCAAAGGATGGGTTAAATATACGCCGCATTGTAAAAACTTTTCCAGATCTTCTCATCAAGCCGGCCCGAAAAATGGCGGCCAGCAGGAGTTTGAGCCCGCGCATTCCTGGTGTGACACTAATCCTTTAAACTTCTCTACGCAGGAAAACTTTTCTTTGACCAACTGAATCGAATAAGACGAGTTTCGATAAAATTGCTTCATTTTATGCAGATGTGTTCCATAAATGGCTTGGAACCAAAATGCCATCGCTCAGGAGAGGATCGCGAAGGTTCACGGCCGTAAATCGTCTGCAAAGTTAAAAGCCAGAAAATGTCATGATGTGAAACACGCAAAAAGGGATGTTGGCCATTTTATATGTTCTGAAGTTTGGCTATAAACGTTTGATATTGTACCACCATTTCTCAGGATTATCATTTTGTATGACTTTAACGGTGGATTTGTAAAAGAGATGACGGGCTCGTCGACACACGGGTATCATTGCTCAAACTTAAAACCATTTTCAGTACTACAGTAGACATTACCCGAACTACCGATAATACCCGAACTTTATTGATAAAAATATTCTGAGGTTTTGCCTTTGGACCATGCCCGCATCGTTTGGATATGGCATCCTTAATGTCAGAAGTTATCCACGGCTTATCCGTGGATAGGTTTTGACATACCGTAATGGAAGATGCTTGTGTGCCCATATTATGAGTTGATTCATAAATATTTCAGCCGAGAAAATGTAATATAATGGTGGAGACCAGTTCAGAGGGGCAAAGATATTAATAAAAGACTTGTCCATTTGACATAGCGTTCTTGTAGGATGACTTCTTGCAGGCTTTGCAGCAGGTTCAAGAAAGATGCTGGAATGATCAAATTAACTTATTTCAGGAAGAATTTCAGCGGCGTCGCAGAAATCACCTATATATTGTCGAAAGGAAAAACAAAATTAAATCGCGAGTAAAGTGTGAAAATTAAAGTTCAAAGTATTGAAGTGAAAATACAAAAATTAAACGCCGGTGACGCTGAGTCGTTATCCAAAATTGAGATACTAAAATATAAAATAAGTCGGTTGTAATCCCAGTTATCGCGATTAAAGTCATTATTATTAAGGGAGA
This sequence comes from Trachythela sp. YZ-2020, assembly GCA_016169945.1. Classification (NCBI taxonomy): domain Eukaryota; kingdom Metazoa; phylum Cnidaria; class Anthozoa; order Malacalcyonacea; family Clavulariidae; genus Trachythela; species Trachythela sp. YZ-2020. The sequence continues at coordinate 5,130 of JADLSH010000013.1, read as the reverse complement.
TATTATCGTATTAAGGAGTATATGTTTGATTACGCAATAATCCTAAAAAAGGTTATCCTGTTTCATAAAACAAAGAAAAGTTTGCCATTCGAAGATTCGGATTTCTTGTTCAAAAACAAAAGTTTAAAGACGGTTAATTATTGCATTGAATGTTGAGTTATTCCAAATTTGAGTACAAACACATTTTTTGAGTAAAATAAATTAATGATAAATAAGATACAGTTAACATGTAGAGTCATGCAAGCGTTAAAATTTGAAGTAAATCTAAGCATAAATGAGTTGTAATTGTAAGTATAAAGTTAACATGAATACAAGTATTAAAATGTAAGTCTTTAAACATATTTTATTTATTTGCATTGTAAATTATATGCAAATAAATGGCGGATAACAATACACCGAAAAAGCCAGCGAAGCGTAATACGAGTAGCTCTGTGAACGATTTATTTAGAATATGTAAATGTAATTTAAAGATTGAATTTGGAGCGGGTAGAGTTTCTTTCGAGTATCTTTTCAAGGCGTGGAAGAAAATATTTAATACTTTCACAAGCGTGTGAAATCGTCGGCTTGCAAGTACAAAAATCGGCGCTTCTTTCGGAAAGAATATGCCGCCCTTGTGGACGGAAAATAAGAAACGTCCATGAAAACTTACTTTCTTGAAAGATAAGTTGGATAATTCAGAATCTGAATCTACTAAAAATCGAAGTCCTGTGCGTCAAAAAGCGACAACTTCCTACAACAGTGACCAGGGCCTTTTTGAAATCATCAGTGTGGGGCCATCATCGAAAGGGGACGTAACAAGTAGGTGGTGTATTACAGGTGTGGGAAGTTATGAGCGAAGGGGTCTGGGGTCCTCCCCAGTAGGCCCCAAAATTGTTGTATTCTTGAGTCTCTGTGGCTTGATTTCCTGCATTTTCAGAGACAATTTTTGATATATCCCATCACAGGTTTTGTTGTGAGAATACCATAACTTTCCTCTAAACTCAGTTTTTTCCATTTTTTTCTTATACTTTGGATAAAAGAGACCATCACTGGGGGGGCAAAAACGATAGCCAAAATTATTTGGACGGTGTCGAACGGCGTTCACTGAACATCACTCATATTTAATCCCTGCCAGGGGGATTAAATATGGATTTCCCATGTTTAATCAAACATGGATTCCCCATGTTTGACTTAAACATTGAATCAAACATAGGTTCCCCATGTTTGATTTCCTCCTGGCGGGGATGCCGTTTCCCTGGTAAAAAAGGTGGTGGGACGGCGTTCCCCCGCGTTCCCCCTGGAAAACATCACTGCTCCAGACGTGTTTATTCTCTGGCAACAGGACACGCATCATTCGATAGCTTATGATCTCCTCTTTAAAATTATATTTAGTTTGTCTTGGTTCATATTACATATCCAAATTAATTTGCACACTTGTTCCATAAATTATCTAAAATTTTTACAATTATGGTGGGGAAATAAATCCGGAATTACCAGAGGCAAGTTTATTATTTTCGAGCAGAGAGTGTTACCACACAAATTGTAGCTCATGTAAAAAGGAATATTATTGGGAAAGTTTTGTATTGAATTTGAAGAAGTAGAACTATTTTCTTATTTTTTGAAAGTCGCATACAAAATGCCTAAATCGTTGAAATTTAATTCCCGCACGCAAAATGAAATAAATTACGAAATGCCATATAAGCTGTGAATGCTGAAACCAATGAATGTCGATCCGCCATCTAGGCAATGACATCACGAGAATCGATTGCCGGTACTTTCAAAACGATGGGGGTGCAAACTGCCAAGGTCAAGACACAGAATAGGAAATGACCAGAAAGGCCGCTAACAGCAGTGCAACGTGACCCCAGAATAATGGCGGACCAGCCAGTTCAGCGTGTTTATTGGCCAGAAAATGCAATTGACCTGGCTACAATAATATTAAGGAACATGCGTAATGCGACATGCGCAGCGTCAAAAACTTCAAAGTTCGGCCTCAAGTTCGCGGCCCTTCCTAGTCATTTCTATTCTATGGTCAAGATTTAGCTTCCCGAAGTTGTCGAGCGTGCGCCGACAATCCCTTCGTCTACAAATATAGCATTTTCACGAGAATTGCCGTAAAAGGGCTAGATTATATATCGTGCAGTATATGCGCTTAATAAAAAATGGCATCAAACTAAAAGGGATTGCAAATCCTGTCAGATGGTGGTGTTTACGAGTTTAGTAGCGTGTAAACCAAACGGTAGGAAAGCGTGAGAATGAATATTTAATTAGTTTGTATTATTATTGTTAATTTGTAAACAAAACAAAACACAAGAGTGTTTTAAAAAGGGCCCTAAATCAGCCGCATAGCGTTGTAAACAAACACAATTTACTTCTCTAAAGAGAGATCGTAAAACGCTGAATCAGAAGGGTGGTATTGTCCATCTCACATAGCATGCACACTGAACCGAAGATATGAACCTGCAAAATTGCTGCAAATATTAGGGCAATATCGTCCTAAATCAATTAACATGCACCCAATGAATAAAGTGTTTCAGGCATTCCTTTGTTGGCGTGGGCAACTCTTTTTACACAAAGCGAAATTCCATTCATTATATAATTTTTCGCTCTGGATGAATGTCCGTACTGATAGTGTAGTTGCGCGACTTTAATTCGAAATTCGAAGAGAAAAACACAGTTCAACAAACGAGGAAAATGGCAACAGAAGCTGCAGAAACACGTACATGGTGGACCTACATCACTGCCCGCTCCACGACCATGGGCTTTCTCTGCTTCGATGACACCTGTCGCCCACTTAGCTCTGTTTTGTGGTACAAGACAACAAATGAATTTAACCCGCTCGTCTATATCTCCACTTGCATCACAGTTGCTTGGCGAGATTTCAAGCAGGCGGAAATTGGAAAGTCAATACCACCTACTATGTGAACTACGTCACATGGGTTGACAGCAAAGTTTCAACCTGATAAAACTCTCGTTGATAATATTTTGCAACCGCAAGAAGCGTAGCCTCGCCTCTGCTTCTGGTTTCTCTTACGTCACAGGTGGCCTTGGCTTGCGGAGTGCACTTGTGGTTATCTCTCGTCAGCGTCAAGAGGGCAATTACACATTACTTTTCTTTGGAGCTTTATGTAATTCGTTTCTTTACACGGGTGGTCCCATATCTTTGAAATATTATGGTCTCGGGGATCTTGTCATCCCATACAACCTGTGCTTTTGGCCCTTTGACAGTGCTGTTTTCGTACGTGGCACAAGGCGGGAGTATTTCAGTTCTTCCCATGTTAATACACTATTCCATTAGTCCTGATCATGCCCAAAGCATGCTTCACTTGCTAGCAACAACGCAAAGAGATTTGAGAAGACAGAGAAAGTGGCATTATAACATTGGCAATCTTGTTGGGAGAAGAGGCTGTTCATTTTGTATGTCTTCCTTATTTTCACTCCTTATGTCATTCTTACCGTTCTGGCTGTGAACTATGCAACTGAAATATATTTTTGTTACCATTTGTCCACGTTACTGATTACTTTTGACTTGGTTAAATGCTTTCAGAGAAGAAGAGGACATGTACCAAAACGGACATCAGAAGCTTAATTTGTGTCTAGGCCTCTTGTATGGTGAGTTGTCTGTTGTTGGCAGTATAGGCACTGACAGTTGCAAAGCTCCAGATTTAAAACCATTTCATATATCTTCTAGAGGTTTTATAATATTTTATAATTGTTTATATTAGGAAGAATGTTAGAATTGCGTTTTCATATAACAAGGTCACGTGACTCAATGGCAGCCATATTGAATGTGTAGCGGGCATTTTGAGGGGCACGCGGGAATGCAAGAACTAAACAAATGTACAGAAAAAACAAAGTGCGCTTTGTTATTAAGAAACGTTTTGCACGGCCTTCATATACAACTTCAATTTCTCTTATAAGCACCAACGAAGAAAAACTCCCCAGGAACGCTAGGGCATAAAACAGACAACAATGTTTCCATCAATATAGTATTCTTTTATTAAAATTACCAATATAATATGTTGGTTGTAGTTACAGCACAGTAGATCTGGCCGATAAGAGAAAATAACAAATCACTATTGACTATTGTTCACATTTCTTACCATCTTAAAAGTTGGTTTCCCTGATTGAAAAGGGAAAAACTGCAATAAATTAGCAAACATTATACAAAAAGAGTATACTTATTAATCTTGAAAACTACTTATGTTAGATTTTGAGCTAATTAGCTAGTAATTAATAAACAAGTTGGGAATGAATAAACGTAAATGTTATTGTATGTTGGTGTTATGTGTATATGAAGGAATAAATCTAAAATACGCCTTACGATTTGTAACACTTGAGATTATGTGGGGCAGATATTTACTACATTTTTAGGGTCACCTATGAGTGTATAGTACAAGGTTTGCAAAGCGACGCATAGCCGCTTATTGACCAGCGCAACCGGCAATTATTAGCTCAACTATCGCACGCTACAGCAATTATGCAAAGGCACCATTTACTACATTTTAAGTAACCTAATACAAAATACATGTTTCACTTACTGTGAGCTTGTTGATTAACGAGACAAAGACAATCTTTAAACTACACCTTTTGGAAATGTGTCCTACAAGGCTTATATCGCAGATACGTATGAACAGCGGAAATAAACCGTGACGTTGGAGTCTTACTGTAAATGTTCTACAACGTTAAACAGTATCGCAAAAGGAGAGAGAGACGATTGTGTAATGTCATAATAAAGAGGTCTTATCAGTGCTAACTCATAGGTGTATATTTTGAGTGATGAGTTTCGACTGACAAATATAAAGTGCATAGATCAAAAATGTTTTTATATTTAGACTCATGCTGCAAGTTTCCAGAAATCATTATTTTATATTCCAATTAGCTGTCAAAAATTATTCAAATCCTTTTGTATCTCACAGCTGCTTTAGTAAGCCAGTAATAAAACTTAGTCAGTGAAAACGACTATTGGCTTGATAAATGTGTGTGATTACTGTGTGTTATTCTGCGGGCTATCAATTTTTCAACTTCGCGAGCAACAGCCTGTGCATAATTATATAGCCTTAGTGCTGTGTTCTCATTAGTGAGTAAGATCAGAAGTCTTCCTAGCATAGATACATGTAGCTTCAAGACAACATGGATAAACGTTTACCC